>CACSLK010027837.1:12277125-12288090 GCA_902706635.1 Striga hermonthica | reverse complement strand
AAAAAAAAAAAAAAAAAAAAAAAAAAACGATGTCTTGTGCTTATTAGAGAAAAGGGTGAACAAGAAAGTTAACAAAAACGAAAGTCGAGCTTTCGAGCAACCTACCCCGAAATAGATAGTCACCAAGGCAAAAGTCCACCTGTTTATTGACAATGAAAAAAGAAGTCGAAAAACATCAACTAATATATAATAAGGATTAACATAATTCACTTTTAGAAACACTTTCCCGCCAATTTCATTAATTATTATCTAAAAATAGTAAATTAACAAAAATTAATGTAATTAATGTACATAATCTTTTTATCAAATATTTATGGTTATTACCTTTATCAGTAAATTTAGGATGATTTAGTTTTATGGAAATAAAGATGGGGGTATTACAGAAACTTTCGAAATTCTTAGTTTAAATATATAGACTTGACTGAACAATTATAGAGAATTAATCGTTAATCTTTATATCTATATTATATTTCCTATATTGAGTAAAACATAATAAATTATTACTTATGTTATTTTTCATACATCTTTTTGTTGGCATAGTAAAGCTGCAAGATTATCTTTTTCTTCGTAGACAAGATAACCAAATACAAAAATATAAATAACATTTATGTGCCATTAAAAAATATTTTGGACAAAATGTAGAAATGACTTTTAGAAAATACTTAATTAATTTATGGTATAAAGTGGACAAAATTAATAAATCCAATTTTGGTGTAAAGTTGATGATTTTATTTGAAGTATCTGATAGCCATTTTTATTTTTTCATAGAAAAGGTGTTGTTAATAATAAATGTCCAATTTTGTAGTATAAAGTATGTGATTTATTTTTGGTACGAAATGTTCGAATTTAAATAGTATGAATTTTATTTGGAATGGATAGAAGTATATTTGAAATTATTTAAAACAAAATAAGAGCATTTACAATGCATAAATGTTGTTATCACATAAATTTTGACAAATGTCAATTATTTATATGGATTGTGAACCACATAAGATTTTTGTTAAGTTCACAACTTTATATCTAAAAAATTATCTGGCACACAATGTGATCAAACATAATATTGTCAATTGGCAAAAATAAAAATAAAATATAAATAAGAAACAAAAAATAAATTAATAATTATATATTTTTAAAAAGATATTCCATAATATTTGATTAAACACTAAATCCGGCTATTTTGAATCAATTATATTTAAAAGCAGTATTATTATGGAACCAAATGTTATAGAATATCTTTTTAAAAACAGTATGATTATGATATCAAGATATTTAACCACGACAATCTTTTTAATTCAATTCATATCTCTTTTTAGACTTATCAATTCATTTTAATATAGTATGAATTTACAGTAAAAATGAGAGTTGGACTTTACAATAATCACGGTATCAATATTAACAATATAAATGCTAAATAAAATTTAATTATTTTGACTGTACACTTTATTATATACATATAAATAAATCACCTATTTGAACTTTAAATATTTTATTTTTTTTCATATATAGTTATACAATATATGCAACTTAACTAAAAGTAAAAAAATATTCTAAAGATTTCATTTCAATCATGGTAACATGTTTTTTTTTTTAAAATTGCCACAATTTTCGATTCACTAATCCACTGCTCATGTAAACATCTTTTTATTATAATATACGATTTTCTTTTATCATTTTGAATCATTTTCTTATCACTTTTTTTTATGAAACATATTTTTCATTTAAAAACCGTGATTTACGTGTCCTCCGATTCATTTAATTAGTTTTTATCTACAAATGATAAAATATCGTTGTTTTCTTTAAACGTAATTATTTTTATAAAAAATATTTTACAAAAGATACAACCAAAATTCCAAATCTCTGTTAAAACATAACAAAACAAAATCGTTCTCAATTTTTGGAATGAATTTGGCATAAAAAATAAGAATGATTGACCAAAAAAAAAAAACAAAAAGATATACTCAAAATCCACACTTTAACTTTAAGGTAACAATTTTCCTTATACTCGATATCAAATTAAACTTCACCATATAATCATATCTTTAGTATCTATCACAAAAATTACATATTTTCACTATAGTTTTATTTCATGGTGGTAACATTCTAAAAATCAACAAAAAAAATGAAGGAATGAGGTGTCTATGCAATTCACAATTACCAAGTGGAGAGCAATCGTGATAAATATCGATTTACGTTACCAAGTGAAAAATAATTTTGTATGGAAAAACAAAGAGCTTTATAATAATGTATGATTTTTCATGATGATCATTTTACGATTACCTAACAAATGTTCTATGTATTATAACTTATTGATTAATAGCCTTCAATTATAAATTTTACCAAAAAATAGAGCCCGTGCACGTACTAGTTACATTTCATATAAGTAAAGAAACTAAAAAAAAATAAAAAATAAACCTCCACTAATGAATGATTAGAAACAAAAGGTTCTCTTGAGCAAATTCCAACTAAATTTTGAACAAAGACACAACATGCATGCTTGGATACAATTTTTTTTCAAAAAAATCCAATAATTGTTACCCAAACACTTTTTTAATTCAAATTAAACTAAACTTTTAACTCAGCTCTACTTTTACATGAAATAAACTGTAATTATTTTTAATGCAAATTCAAAATCCTACTAATAACTAACAATACCAACTTTTTCAGAATGAACTCTGATTAACCAAAAAAAACTCAAAATTCGAGTGGATTTATTGGTAAACAAGCACGCCCTAATAGTTATCAGCTTTATGAATCGCAAACAAACAAAAGAACAAAAAGAAAAAAGACTGCAAATGCAAAAGCCCTTACTGTGTGTAAAAATAGAATATGCCGACGCTGTGGATGATTGTATCGGCAAGAATCACTCCCAACAAGACACAAAAAGCAATAACTCGATACACGAGCAGCCAAATACAGCCAACTGATTTCGAACATGTTCCCCAAGCTTGGCCTCTGTACATAAAACACTTTGCTGCCTTACTTTTATCCCCATTTGTTTGATTATCTGATGTTTTACGCCGTTCGTATTTCCATATTATTACCGATGCAAAAACGATAGCTACCAATATCCATATTGCACAGAGCAAAAATCTCCAGTTCAACCAATAATCTGGGCCCGTTGTGTCCACTGTCATGACGGGCCCGTTTAGCTAGCACAATGAGAAAAGAAAACAAAGAACAAAAACCAAAAACTATAATCATCATAAATTGTGGTAATGCTGTTAGAATCAAGAACACGATTTTCATGTGGTTTTAATCATAAAAGGGTTGTCTTTATTAATAAAAAAAATAAAAATGAGCAAACAAGGCATTTCGATTCTATGAATAAATTTGAGGTGGGATTCTTTAACTTGCGATATAGATTTCAAATTGAAACTCGTCAAAACATTTTTTATTTGATACATTACAAATACGGAGTTATTAACTTTTAAAATATATTTACAACTAAGTTCGTCGAGTATTGTATAATTTAGAAGTCCCAAGTCTATATCGATTACTCCAAAGCACGAAAAATTGACACATAGGATTACGAAGCAATAGAAATCGACACAATAAAATTACGAAACACAATAAATCGACATCTAGGCGTCGGGGAAACTACGAAAACAGGCAATTGAATTATATTGCAATATAATAGCAGCACAATTTGAAGCCTTGCAGCCCATTACTCTGCTAATACAAAATAGAATTGTAATTTGTAACTATCAGTTTTATATTTCATTTCTATCTATATATTCATTCTCTGTCTACAGGGCTAATGGAGAAGTTAGGGAAAATATAAGTTTCTGGAAAACTTAAATATGACAAGAAATAGAAAACAATAAAAAAAATTACCACAAAACATGATATATATCAGCAAAATTTTAAACATATTTTGGTGCAAAAACTGAAATTTTGAGGCAAAATCAACTCTGTATGGCTGGCATAAAAATTTGAAAAAAAAAAATGGAGAAGAAATTGTACCTGGGTTTTTCGAGGAAATCAAATGTTTGATAAGACAATTTATACCAATTTATTTGATTTCCTCGAACAAAAGAAGAGAATCCCAGAAGGAGGAGAAGCAGAAGATTCAAGAATATATGATAAATAATAAACCTTTTCTTTGTCTTATTATTATTCTATATTTTTAAGAGGGGGAAAGAGATGCGGTGGCAGTAGGAGAGTGAATGAGAATGAAAGGTACCATCGATTTTTTTTTTTTTTCATTTTAACGACCACTAGTTTTTGTAGCTTAAAAAAAAATAGATTTTATTTATTTATTTTTTTATTTGTATGTACGACCTATTTTTTTTATATTCAACTTATTTTTTTTTCATACAATAAAAAAGGCCATAATTGATCCTAACCGTCCAGTCCCTCAGTACAAAGCTTCGAGTGGCCTTGACAAGAGAATCATGAACCCCATGGCTGAGTGCAGGCCCAAGGACCATACTCGTCACACACTGACTTAACTCGACGGAAGCCCATCATATGCTAGTTGAAGCCCCTAAAAGAGTCCCCAGAGTTCGGCCCGCGTAATAGTGCAAATTCTGATGTTCCTGAGGAACCCATGGTTCCATCGACCAAGTTCATTCCAGAGTAGTCCTCCCGCACTGCCCATGCCCGTGGTGCTCACAAAGGCACCATCCCGTATTCACCTTGACCCAACCTGACACTAGCGGTTTCCAATGTATCAAGCGGGTAACGTGGGTGTCCGCTCCAGCCTTCATGCATGCGGCTGCAACTCGGATATGGTTTCTAGCCAATCGTACCACCTCCAACTGTTGAGCTGTGCAACTAAGTGTTCGTTGTTGGAACATTTGCTCGTTTCTCCACTTCCACGTACGCCAGACAGTGAAGGTAAAAAGGGTTCTCGAGTTCTCAATTGTCGCCAACCTCGTCTTCCCTAGGTTCGAGCGCAGCCAGGTCTTGAACAGCTGCTGAAAAACTCCCGATCGTGAGGAGGTGGAAGCAGGTGGAGCCATAGGGTCCGAGCGGAGGTGCAGTCACGTAACACGTGAAGGATCGACTCAGTCTCGCCACAAGTATCACACGCAGCAGAAGATGAAAGGTGCCACCGAGCTCGTTCCTCTTTTGTAAGCAGCCGACCCCGGGCGACTAACCACAAAAAATTTCGTGTCCTCTGAGGAACCGACATGCGCCATATAACTTGCCAGAGGTTTTTGTCGGGGTCAGGTTGGACGAGAAAGCGAAATGGATCTTCCCGGTGGGTCTTGAGTAGGGCATGGTAAGGCATACTCAGAACTGAGCAGTGCCCGATAGACCGTTCGTGTAGAGAATTGTCCATCATGAGAAAATCTCCAAAGGAGACGGTCCTCCTCAGCTGTGGCAATCGGGGGAAGCGTGCCTAGGATCTGAAGAATAATTGGAGAGAGAAGCAGGCCATGAATGGAGTCCCATTTCCACCTTCCATACTCATCTACAAAATTAGCGACGGGAAGGTGAAGATCCTCGTCTGGTGGACGTCGAAGGGCAGTCCTTATAAGTGGTAGTTCCATCCCAATCCAGGGATCAAGCCAGAACCTAGCCATTTCGTCATTTCCAATCGCCCACTGAGCACCTCTCGTAACATCAGACCAGATTTTGCTGAGAGATCGCAACAAAGGTGAGCCATGACCACGCCAAAAATAACCCAACCTAGGTTAAAAGGTAAAGTCATACTTGGCCTTAAAGATACGAACCCACAAAGAATTCGATTTCGTCAAAACTGCACATCCGAGCTTCATAAGTAAAGCATGATTCATGCGACGTGGATCCTTTAGACCCAAGCCCCCCTCATCCTTAGGTTTGCAAACGTCTTTCCAAGCAACCAAGTGCACCTTCTTCATTTCCTCAGTGCTACCCCAAATGAAAGCACGACTACGACGCTCAATACCATCCGTGATGGTACAGGGCAGCTTCGCGGTTTGCATGGAATAGTAGGGCAGAGCACTAAGTACGGATTGGGTGAGCGTCACTCGCCCAGCCATTGAAAGGAGCTTCATGCGCCAACCAGCAAGGCGTGACTCCACTTTGTCCAGAAGATGTGTGTACGTGGTAGTAGTCACTCTTCCATGAAGAATAGGCATCTCGAGATATTTCCCCAGATTGCTCGTCCACTAGAAATTTAAGATACCCGCCAGTCGTTGTTGTTCCTGGCACTCGACGTTATTGGAGAAGTACATAAGTGTTTTTTCGGGGCTCACCTTAAGGCCCGAGCAGTGACAGAAGTGATCAAGAACCTGCATAAAAATTAAGGCTTGTTCGTCTGAAGCCTCCAAGAAGAGCAGTAAGTCATCGACAAACATAAAAAACGGAACAGAGACTGCCGGCCGGCCAACGGTAATAGGGCGCCATGCTAACCCGTCAACCGTTCAGCATATGAGTTATGCCCGTTCCATGCAGAGGACAAAGAGATAGGGGAAAATGGGATCACCTTAGCGAACCCCTCGGGTAAGCTTAAACTCCTCACCAATTGGTCCATTCCATAATAAATTCATCGAAGCCGAGCCGACGCTGGCCATTACAGCTTGTATCAATTTGTCAGGATAGCCAGACACAAAACTTATATTTATATTATTAAATATTAAACTTTTGTTTATATTCTTTGTTACAAAACCATGCAGAATTAAATGGCTAATAAAAAGGTTAGAGATCCACGAAGTGGGTAGCCTTAACCGAATGTGTTAACAGGTAAAGCCCGAAGGCTGTTCCCGTCCCTATCGGGGGAGATGCCAACTTTGGTGGATCGTCCCGGTCAAGGCGCTATGGAATCGTTTGCTGCCGGCGGTACATAACCCATCCTTCTACCATCAATCACTTAAACCTTGGCTTCGCTCGAATCTATCGACGATGCGGCTGGAAAATTGTGAGAATTGGGCCAGCGTGTTTACCATTGCTATTTGGCGATCGTGGAAGTGGCGCAATGAGCGGATATTCAAACACACAACATTAAGTGTCGAGTCTCGTCGAATGGAGGTGCTGCGCCTAGCAGATAATTATGCTCGAGCGAGGGCTGATTACACACGAGTTGGGGCTGCAACTTATATTACACGAATGATCCGTTGGGACCCCCTGGCTCCGGTTGGGTTAAAGTTAATATGGATGGAGCTACGAATAGGTTGACAGTGATGAGTTGTGCGGGCGACCTAGTCCGGGACGAAGAAGGTCATTGGATCGCGGGGTTTCTCCTGAATATTGGCTTATGCACCATCCCGGGAGCCGAGCTTTGGGGCCTATTTCAGGGATTGCAACTAGCTTGGGAGTGAGGCTTTAGACAAGTCATTGTCGAGATTGATAGCCTTTGTGTGAATAAAATGGTTTGTGGAGATGGAGGCGGGCTTGGACACCAACACCATGAAGCATTGGTTACGACATCCGGAGGCTAGTCCAAAGAGACTGGAATGTTAAGGTCCAGCACGTACACAGGGAAGCAAACTATGCTGCTGATCACATGGCGCGCCTGGCCCAGTCCTACCCTTTGGGATTACACCGCGTCTTCTCTCCCCCCGTGGGGCTCGGAGCCTGGATTGAGCATGACAATAGTGGGATATTTTATCCCCGACGAGTCCTAGCTTAGGCTTGTGACATTTTTCTTTGTACAAAAAAAAAAAAAAAAATGGCTAAAAGACTCACCAAGTTGTATTTATTTATTTTGAGCACCGTGGATTTTGTGTGGCAAAAAAGTTTGGTTGTGCTTAGTTAATCTTAATATGCATGTACAGAAAGTTCAAAAATATTTTTTCATGATCAAAGCAAACCCCCCCGCGTAATATCTTTTCACCTGAAAATACAAATTTTTATTTCCGCATACTACTCTCTGCTATTTTTATTAAAAAATATATATATATATATATTTACATTTGTACTATTTTTTACAATTTGTTTTCGATTTTTGTGGAGCTGAGTCCATTTTTTCCATTAGAGCACCGAATCACAATCACCCAACTGGCTTAAAATTATTAGAGTCTAAACAAATTGAAAATAAACAAACATTTAAATAAAAGGAATTTAAACACACACACACACACACACACACACACACACACACACACACGTTGTGCAGACTAGGCTTAATGAAAATTGAAAGTTAATCACAGAATACAGCAAGTTATAATAAACAAGATTCTGCAGCTAAGCTACAGAACTGGCAAGAATGCCTGTAAATGTAGGTGAAAAAATAATAATAAATTGTGAAGTACACTTTAATCTGTATTCATACATTTTCTACGCTTCATCGTCACCGTCCGATAGCTGCTTAGCTAACAAATCAATGGGCAGTGATCCAACCGGGACCGAATTATTGACTGCTTCAAACGGATCATCACAATATTCATCATAATATGAATCATCGTATTCGTAACTTTTGTCAAATTTTGAAGTCGATGAACCTTCTTTATTCGAATATATCATGGCTGGGTTCGAGTGCTCTATTGCCCGAGACTTGCTGTCAAATTCCTCAACCCTCGACAAGAGTTCATCTGGACTGAGGTCAAAATTGTCAAGTACCGAAGCTTTTCCTGATTCGATCGCGCGTTTCCATAGGGAAGACATTTTATGGCTCGGCCCCACTGATTTCATACACGAGTTGCGAAAAAAAGAAATACACGATAAAAATTCTGGAGGAACATAAAATAAATGAACCCAAAATAGTATAGAAAAAAATAAAAATAAAAAAACAGTCGCACGATCAGTCTTTCTGTATGTGTGAGTTTTTGTTATAGTAGTAATTTCTATAAATAAATATTTTAAAAAGGCAATATTGCATTTATAATCCTGTTGGTTAAACGCCATAGCAATTTTAATCCCAAAGTTTTAACATTTCGCTTTTTTGTCCCGTGTGATTTAATATTTTGTAGCAATTTCAAACCTTTGAGGACTGAAATTGCTGCAAATTCTAAAAAAAAAATCCCAATTTTTTCAAATAGCAATTCAAATCCTGTAATTTAAAACTTTGTTGCAATTTTAGTCCTCAAATGACTAAAATTACATACATTACAGCAAAATATTAAATCACATGACCAAAAGGCAAAAAGTCAGAATCCTTAGACTAAAATTGTTATGCTGTAAAATCAAAAGGACTAAAAATGCAATTTTTGCCTTTTAAAAACTACAATAATGGAATTCATAAACGGGTTTTCATACGGTTTTGTTATGGAACTTCTGTCATATGAACAAGCACCTTACCCTTCCCCTTCGAGCATGACAAGAAGAGGGTTCAGAAATTTTTCGATTCTTTATTATGAAGTACGTAAATTGATGAATAAATAGAAGGCCTAGCAAAAGAAAATTGTAACTCGATGCACAATAATCGATTTTACATTACGAAAAGTACCTGAAACATTGTTGTTGACTCTTGACGTTGAGCCATCACTAAACCTGCCATTGATTTTAGGAATCTCGTCTTCTTCATACATAGATTTCCACTCTCTACCCCTCCACATCAGTATTTGTTCATCATCGAACGAAAGCAAAACACAAGGTACAAGTTCCTGTTCATGAATACAGAGATTGTACCTCCTTCATTTTTTGTCGTTAAAGAATAGAATAAGGTATGAAATGAATAAGAAACCTTGAGCTTAGCTCCTAATTTCTTGTAATCACTTGCATGCATCCCTTTACAATCTATCTTCACCAATACCGATCCTTCCAAAGCAGTTCTTACATCACTAACCAGTGTAAGATAGACTCCATTTTTCGCTATTTATACAACAAAAAGACAATCAATTCAAGAGAAAAAAAAAAGAAAAAAATAGAACTCACACTTCTAAAGATATCCATCCACCGCATGTAAACTGTAAAAGACTTTTTTTCTTTTTTTACCTAATTTACAAATTGGCAACAGGCTTTTCCCTTTCGTTCTTAATTTGTCTGCTTCTTCTTTAGTCAACCCCTCGGGAGCATCTTGTATAAGCTTTGGGTAAACTGGTGTGGCGGGCTTCCAAAGCATGACAGGAAATTTAGGACGCTTTTGATGATCATAGTTTCTACCTCGAAAAACATATACAACTCCACCCATCTTACGAATAATCTTTCCACCAGATTTTTCCTGTCAGAACATAAGAACAAAATTCAATCTTGCGCGTGTAGAGAACATTTCGGCGCAGAAAGATCATGCTGGAGACAATAAAAACCTCATAATCGCTGGAAAAAAAAAACGAAAAAGAAAGAAATTTGTGAAATGTAATGTGAGGAACCTCAATGCACGAGCAAATGTTGTCCATATCGACAGTAGGGACACCTAAACATCGAACTTTGCAGACGGGCTGTCTTCTCCAGTGTGTATGTATCAACTCCAACATGTTATGAGTTAATCCATCTCTACCTACATTTTTACCCAATCTCTGAATTAAAAAGGACTAACTTCACAATAGATGATAGCATATGAATCGAGATATATATGATAAAACTAATAAAAAACACCAGCAAGCAAATAACTTTCACAAAATCCAAATCACAATAGTTTTGATTTTTGAATACACAAACAAAGGGAGAAAAACCCACCTAAATTCACCTGTCGATTACTCGACAAACACTGCTTCAGCATCTCTTTAACTTCCCACCCAGCAAGCGGCTCACCCAGCACCTCTTCCCTCGGCCGCACAGTATAACTCCCTAGCTGATAACCCCTCAACATCTCGAACCTTTTCCGGCCATCGCCATCGCCATGGCCGTCAGCCCCGAGCGGCTCGAAAAGCTTGATGTTCCTCTTGCTCTTCTTCATGGGAGCTTTCCCCGTCCAGGGACGGGACATGGTGGGCGGCGCGAACGGCAGGAAGGCGGGCTCACGCAGGGCTAGGGGTTGAGCCTTGGGCGTCTCCGAGTAGCTGAACATGAACTCGAAGGGGGCGCCGGGAAGCTGGTACGAGATCCCGGAGCTGCCCACGACGATTGCGCGGTCCTCCTCGCCGTCGGGAAGGGGAATCTTCTGCCCGGGTTTGACGGGCTTGGGGTAATTGGTCCGGCGGTGGTGGGTCTTGAAGGCGG
>CACSLK010027837.1:12194007-12204531 GCA_902706635.1 Striga hermonthica | reverse complement strand
GAAAATCTAAAATCGTCGCCGAAAAACCCTCCGTCGCCGAAACCCTCGCTCTGCTCTAGGTCCTCTTCATCTCCGGCCGATTTGCCTTCCTTGTCGCCGGAATATGCACGGCCAGGGGTCGTCTTGGCCGCCCTCCACCTTCCCCTGACGTTTCGCTCCTTCGATTCACTGTGGCTGGCGGCGTGTTGGGCTCCTCTTCCCGGTAGCGGATGGGGCTTTCTTTGGCGGCTGCGCCTCTGCCGATTCGCGACAGATTTGAGACCTGTTTTCTATCGTCTCGTGCAGTCTTCGTCCCGATTGGAGATGGTAAGGCCTTTGCTCTATCTCTTGCCCTTGTCTATTATGGTTGGATTAGGTTGCTCGCGGCGTGGCTCCGCCTCCCCGGAGGGACTCTGTTCCCTTGTCGTCGGTTGGCTGTAGTGTGGTCGGTCGGGGCTTGCGTCGTCGGGTGGGAAGGGGCCCCGATGGATGTGGTGGTTCAAGCCGCGGCGGTTGGGGCTGAAGGCACGATCTTCCCTCACCCTCTCGGTTCGGCTAGTGGTGTTAGGCGGCCGGGATTTGGTGTTATCCGCCTCATCTAGTGGTGTTATTTGTCTCGGGTGACGCCGGTGTAGGGGTTGATTGCGGCTTTCTCGGTCTTTGACGGGTTGATTCGAGGAAGGATTTAGGGTTCAGCTTATCTTACTGTATAGGCCTTTCGCAGTTTCTATAGGAGCTTCTGGATCTCGACTTCTTCTTGTGTCAATCGCTTCACAGCTGGTTGTGCTATTTCGTGCGACGTGGAAGGGCTTTGTTAGTTTTCCTTCTTATAGTTTGAGTCTGTGTTAGTTTAGTGTTTTTGGTGTGGGCTTTTGCCTGAGTGTTTATGTTTGTCTTTTTGGTCTGGGCCGTTGGTCCCTGTGTTGATTACCCCGTGGGGGCCGATTCTATTCTTCCGTGGGAAGCGATTTTAGTTGGTGGTGTTGTTAGTTGTTGTGTTGTTTGAGTCTGTAGTGTGTTTGAGTGTTTCTTTTCTAGCTTGGCTAGTTGAGGTTCTAGGCGGTCTTCTGACATGTCCTCCCTTTTTTATTCAGCTGTGGGTTGCGTTCTAAGCTGTATCTTTACACATTTGTGCCTTTGTTATATATATTCTCTTTCGTTTTGAAAAAAAAAAAAAAAAGAATATGCCGCTAGAAGATGGTATTGGTGGCAGCTTCCTGGTAAGCCCGTTCTTTTGATATTTTCACCTCATTTAAAGGGTTAAAAACAGGTAATTTCGTTTGTTTCCTATTATTATAAGTGAAAATGTCCCTTAAAATCATGACTGATAGATCCATTGATACGGATGCCAAGTAGTATCCTCCCTATATATAATTCTCGAATGCGCTGAGCCTACGTGGCTGCTTCTGGTGATTCAGAATCCTACTTGGCGAAGAATCATGCTTCGTAATTAGGTTTGGACAAATAATATTGATATATTAATAATTAATAATCTAGGTTCAGACATTCTATAAATATTATTTATCTAACTTAGGTATTTTAATATCGCTTGTACTAATATAACCTTTAATTATTGCACTAAGTGACTAATATATCTCTGACTT
This sequence comes from Striga hermonthica, assembly GCA_902706635.1. Taxonomy (NCBI): domain Eukaryota; kingdom Viridiplantae; phylum Streptophyta; class Magnoliopsida; order Lamiales; family Orobanchaceae; genus Striga; species Striga hermonthica. The sequence continues at coordinate 12,202,948 of CACSLK010027837.1, read as the reverse complement.
TGATTTGTTTCTTTCAATTAGCTATTGAATTGTAAATGTATTTTAAAAGTTGATAATTTTTGTATTTCTTATCGGTTTTACATATATTTTTATATCAAATTAATCATCTTTTGATGATCTTCGATTTGACATCCATATTGTATATATGAAATAAATAAATTATATTTATCTTTATAGTCATAAAAAATAAAAATATTTATTAAAATTCATTAGAAAAATAAAATTATTTTATCAATTGATATATTTATTTTTAATGTAGTTATATGTTGTAAATTAAAAAATTATTATAATATAACACAGGTAAGTCGCACAAATAAAAAGTGTCATACTAAATATATAATAATATATATTTTTGTAAAAGGTATCTAAATTTTCAACTACTTTTTCTCATTAATTTTAAATTTTAAAAAAATAATTAGCAAGCACCCGTGTATCAGCACTCGTGTAATACACGGGTATTATACTAGTATAATAATAATATACTAATAAAATAATCCTAAATTAATACACACGATGAATGAAATAAAAGCACTTCAAATTTGATTCTGCTATAATCCTAAGTAGTAGCTTGAGATGTACGTTTCTAAAGGTAAATCAAGCGATTTGACTTAACTTATAGCTAAAAAACGTAATTCATATCTTTGATTATGTGAGAGATATCTTCAGTGAATATGTGACGAATTTTCATATTTTGGACACATGTGGAAATTCAATTCAGTGGTGCGACCTAAATACTATATGTGTTATTTCAGAGGATAAAAGAACAAAGGAACCTAAATATATTAGAATATCATTTGTGACTTGTCTCGCACATTCCTTTTATAAGGAAAATGAGCCTAGCTTATAAGCCTAGTGGGTTATTTCTCACATTACCAATTGGTTTTGTGATGATGGAACCTCTTTAAAGCGCACATATGTTCACCCGTTTATGGTGTACTTCACGTGAAGACTGCACCCATTTTTTCTGATTTTTAAATGGTATCAGAGCGGACATGAACCAGCGATGACGTAGACTTTACCCGAATTGCTTTGTGAGCTTGGACTTCGTATGAAGCATTCACAAGTGAAGGGGCGTATTAGAATATCATTTGTAAGTTGTCTCACATCTCTTCTATAAGGAAAAGGGGCATAGCTTATAAGTCTAGTGGGCAACTCTCTCATCACCAGTTCGTTATAGAATGGAATCTCACTAAGGTGCACCTAAGCTCTCTTATGATGCGTTTCACGTGCATGAGACTGCACCCGTTTCCTCCGATTCTTACAGATCTTAGAAGGTACATCGACTCAAATTCCAAAGGACTAAAAGATAATAGCCGGTGTGAACTTATAATAGAGTATATAATTTTCCTTTTAGCACTTTTGTAATAAGATGTATAAAGTGTGTTTTACCTTTCCTAGTTGGTTTTCTATTAGCACTTTTAGTATTAATAAGTAGAGTATAAATAAGGGTTTTCCTCTTATTTTGTAATCACTTTTTCATTCTCTGAAACCCTAATATACAAACGCAGTTTCTTCTTCATTGTTCTTCGATTCTCTCTTGTGTTCACATCTGAATTTGTAGATCTATAGATCTGATATGGTATCAATCGCTGGTTACTGATCCTTGATATTCCGCTGCAAACACCTCTGATTTTGATTTCGATCGATTCACACATGGCTACCTCGGTGAATCCGTCCGATGATCCGACGTCACCGTTCTATCTTCACGCCAGTGACAATCGCGGCGCATTGATCGTCGCTGAAGTCTTTAATGGCGATAACTACCTCTCTTGGTCGCGAGCTGTATCGATGGCACTCAGCGTCAAAAACAAACTAGGGTTTGTTGATGGTACTATCTCTGTTCCTAACCCTACTCTAGATCATGTTGCCTCTCTTGCTTGGGTACGAGCTAATAATCTTGTCCTCTCTTGGTTGTTAAACTCTGTGCACAAAGACATTCGTCAATCTCTGTTGTTCTTTTCTGTTGCTCAAGATGTCTGGGTAGAAATTAAATCTCGATATGCTCTTTCTACTGGTCCTCGTGTTTTTCAACTGGAAAAATCCTTGAGTACTATTGATCAGGCCAATCTTTCTGTCACCCAGTACTATAACTCGTTTAAATCCCTTTGGGATGAATATGTGACTTATCGGCCAATTTTTAAATGTCTTTGTGGTGCTTTCACTTCATGCTCTTGCAATATATTTGAGGCTATGACTGCTGCTCAACACAATGATTCTGTTATGAAATTCTTGATTGGATTGAATGATTCTTACTCATCCCTCCGTAGTCATTTTCTGTTGTCTACTCCTCTTCCATCTTTATCCACTGTATATTCCTTACTCTTGCAAGAGGAGAGCCAAAGAGCCTTGTCCAATAACTTTAAAAACATTGATTCCCTTGCTATGATGGCCAAAACTCACTCACAGTCCAATCATTTCCAGTCCAATCAAAACACAAAATCATCCAAACCACCCTTCTTTTCCAAAGACAGAAAAAGACCTAAGTGTACTCACTGTGGTTATCTTGGTCACACTTATGAGAAATGCTACCAACTTGTTGGCTACCCTGCTAATTGGGTGGGTCCTAAAGGTCCAAGACATGCCAATTCTCACTCTGCTAATGCTGTTATGTCTGATACTGTCAATGAGCATAACAATGATGAACATGCTGGCAACACTCCCACCATTACTGACAGTTTGTTTAGTGATTTTTTAGCATTTAAAAAGTCACAGGAAATGATGCAAACTCAGTCTAATACTCCTGTGGTGGCTACTGCTCTTGCTCATACCTCAGGTATCTCTAACACTTTAGCATGTACAGTTCATAGAAAATTGAGCAAAAATACTTGGATTCTTGATACTGGAGCAACAGATCACATGCTTTGCACTCCTGAATTCTTTACATCCTCTGTCACATCCACATCAATATCTGTCAACTTACCAGATGGAAATACCACTATTGCATCTCAAATTGGCACTGTTTCTCTTACTCCATCACTCACATTATATGATGCACTTTATGTTCCATCATTTCAATTCAATCTCATTTCTGTATCTAAACTTGCTGCTTCAAATAATTGTGTTATCAAATTTCTAGCATCATCTTGTATTTTACAGGATCTAACAAACCACAAAATGATTGGTTTTGCTGACTTGGTTGATGGATTGTACATTCTTCAATTGCCTGCTCATGAGCATCATTCATCATCTAATTCTGCACAATCCATATTTCCATCACCTGTAACTGTGTCACATACCACTATTCCCTGTTCTACTTTCAATGATGATGATACTGTAAACTCTTCTTTACCTGTAAAAGTCTCTTTACATACCAATGCTTTATGGCACTACAGATTAGGACACCTGTCCTTCTCTAAACTGTATACATTACCTATTGCTCAAAACAATGAAAAATCAATAAATGCTTGTGATGTCTGTCATTTTTCTAGACAGAAAAGACTTTCTTTTCCTATAAGTGTTTCAAAATCTGATAATCCTTTTGACCTGATCCACTGTGATATATGGGGACCATTCTCAGTTCCTTCTCATGCTGCATATAAATATTTTCTTACAATAGTGGATGATTTTAGTAGAGTCACTTGGATTTACCCAATGGTGCTTAAATCTGAAACTAAACAGCATCTCTTACATTTTTACAACATGGTTCTCACTCAGTTTGACAAGAAAATAAAAGCCATCAGATCAGATAATGGCACAGAATTCATTCTTCCCCAATTTTTCTCTCAATATGGTATTTTGCATCAAAAGTCTTGTGTTGAAACACCTCAGCAAAATGCTAGAGTAGAAAGAAAACATCAGCATATCTTGCAAGTAGCTAGGGCATTTATGTTTCATGCTCATCTTCCCTTGCATTTTTGGATAGATTGTGTTCTTGCTGCTGTTCATGTCATAAACAGAGTTCCATCCATTGTTCTGAACAATAAATCTCCCTTTGAATTACTTTACAACAAACAACCATCTTATGATCATTTAAGAGTTGTGGGCTGTCTCTGTTATGCTTCTACTTTATTGGCAAAAAGACATAAATTTGATCCTAGGGCATCCAAATGCATTTTTCTTGGCTATCCACTAGGTTGTAAAGGTTATAAACTTTACAACCTGAATACCAAGAAGATATTAATTTCCAGGGATGTTGTCTTTTATGAAAGTGAATTTCCTTTCAAATCACCTTTGCCAGTAAACTCTCAGACTTCTTCTTTATTCCCTCAACCATCTACAGAATTCATATTTGACTCTCCTACTAAAAACAATCCTCTCAGTCCAACTTCTCCTCCAAATCATCATACCACAGCAACCACCTCACCATCTCCATCTTCCCCTGTCATTCACACCAACTCCAACTCTCAAACCCCTATTGTGCCTTCACCAACAGCTCAAAACCAACAAATATCTCCTTCTCAGTCTCTTAGAAGATCTACCAGAGTCTCCAAACTCCCTGCATATCTCAATTTATACAAACACTCCTTACCTAATAAACATTTTTCCAACTGTGTCACTGATTCACTTTCAGACACACCTGGAACATCATCATACCCTATATCTGATTTTCTATCTACTGCACACTTATCTATGCATCATAGTTGTTTCACTGCATCCATTTCTACTTTACAAGAGCCAAAAACTTATAATCAGGCTGCTAAAGATCCTTTATGGATAGAGGCTATGTCCAAAGAATTAAAAGCTTTAGAACAAACAAATACATGGACTTTAACTGCCCTTCCAAAGGATAAGCATTGCATTGGCTGTAAATGGGTTTTTAAAATAAAATATAAGTCAGATGGCTCTGTTGAAAGGTATAAGGCTAGATTAGTTGCTAAAGGCTATACCCAAGAAGAAGGGATAGACTATTTTGACACATTCTCCCCTGTTGCCAAAATCACCACTGTTAGACTCATTATTGCATTAGCATCTATCAAAAATTGGTTCATTCATCAATTAGATGTTAATAATGCTTTCTTGCATGGAGATTTACCTGAAGAAGTATACATGAAACCTCCCCCTGGATATTGTTCTTCCTCTGATCAGAGAGTTTGTAAATTGAATAAAAGTTTATATGGATTAAAACAAGCATCTAGACAATGGTTTCATAAATTAACATCATGCCTCTTACTGTATGGATTCACTCAATCATATGCTGATACTTCCATGTTCTATATGTCTAAGGGCAACAGCTTTACTGTCTTGCTAATATATGTTGATGATATCATTTTAACTGGCAATGACATGTCTTGCATCACTGCCATTAAGCATCATCTTCATAACTGTTTTACTATTAAAGATTTGGGGCAACTGAAATACATTCCAGGCCTTGAATTTGCTCATTCTGAAAAAGGAATACATATGTGCCAAAGAAAGTATGCACTTGACATACTTACTGACACTGGAATGTTGGGATGTAAGCCTGCTCATACTCCCATGGATGCTACTCTGAAATTGATTAAATGTACTAACCCTACTGATCTTTTACCTGATCCTTATGAATATAGAAGATTAGTAGGAAGACTTTTATATTTGACTATAAGCAGGCCTGACATTGCATATTCAGTCCAAGCTCTAAGCCAGCACATGTCTGCTCCAACTCAACAACATCTCAGCTCTGCACACAGAGTACTCAGGTACATCAAGGGTACCCTTGGTAAAGGTATCCTTTTCCACAGAAGTTCTTCTTTACATATTAATGCTTTTTCAGACAGTGATTGGGCTTCTTGTTTGGACACAAGAAAGAGCATCACTGCTTATTTAGTCTTTATTGGAAACTCTCTTGTCTCTTGGAAATCCAAGAAACAACCTACTATCAGTAGGTCTTCAGCTGAAGCTGAATATAGAGCTTTAGCTGCTACTAGCTGTGAAATTCAATGGATAATTAATATATGTAAAGAATTGGGTATTACTTTTGCTTCTCCTGCCTCAGTTTTTACAGATAGCAAGTCAGCTCAAGCAATGGCCACAAATCCCATTCTACATGAAAGGACCAAGCACATTGAACTGGACTGCCACTTAATAAGAGAGAAAATTGCTTCTGGTGTCCTGCAGCTCCAACACATCAACACCAAGGAGCAACCTGCAGATTTTCTCACTAAACCACTACCTGGCCCTTTGTTCCATCATCTCCTTTCCAAGTTGAGCATGCCCAATATCCATGCTCCTCTTGCGGGGGGGTAATAGAGTATATAATTTTCCTTTTAACACTTTTGTAATAAGATGTATAAAGTGTGTTTTACCTTTCCTAGTTGGTTTTCTATTAGCACTTTTAGTATTAATAAGTAGAGTATAAATAAGGGTTTTCCTCTTATTTTGTAATCACTTTTTCATTCTCTGAAACCCTAATATACAAACGCAGTTTCTTCTTCATTGTTCTTCGATTCTCTCTTGTGTTCACATCTGAATTTGTAGATCTATAGATCTGATAACTTATCAAGATTCAAGATAATCATAGTTATTAGAATAAAGACGAATCTCGTTTGATAAGAAAGCGAAGCTCGAGCTCGTTTAAAACTCGTTTATTTAACAAGTTAAGCTCCGGTCAGTTCGAAAAGATAATTTCTGATATAACGTTCCATAGTTTGGATCGCTGATAAAGGAGGTAAACTAAAACTCAACTATTGGGTCGTCAAGTTAATGAGCCGAGCCGAATTATACCCCTAGTTACTAGGGTGGCAATGGCCCACATAGTTTTGCCATGGACCTAAAGATGACCGACACATTCCAGTGGCCCAGTTTCCCCTTAGAATAAGGCCCATATAGTTCGAGGCACTTGAATCGTCTTATTGATTAATACTTTTTGTGTAATTGAATTATGGCCTAGACTATCTCACAAGTCACACCATTTGTATTTGCTTGGATGTGCGTTGATGCCTTGATGGTTCCAATCAAGAGTTACTTATTATCGGTACACTTAATTTTTTTAGTTCACTAAAAGAAAATAATAATAATAATAATAATAATAATAATAATAATAATAATAATAATAATAATAATAATAATAATAATAATAAAAAAAAATAAAAAACAGAATAAATTATTTTCATAATTGTATGTTTGACTCAAGAATGCATTAAAACCTATTCATGAAGAATAATTTGAAAAATATTGTCATCGTAAGTGTGATTGGAGGACTTCTATTTTTTTTTTTTTTTTTTTTTTTTTTTTTTTTTTTTTTTTGGGTACAGAGGACTTCTATTTTTTTAACCACTTAAATAAAGTTTATGTTAGACTTAGAGTAACATAACATATATTACAAGGATAAACCGTAGAAGACAACCATAATTTTAAGGAAAGAAAGATGTCTTATTAAAACAATACGAAGTCTTGAATATCTATAATAGTATTGAAGCAATTCAAAGTATTTGATTGTTCCCATAGATATTGATGTAGCACCCATAATAGCTTGGTGGGTCTGTTATAGTGGTTACCTCGGGTAAACCGGTCTCGGATAGCTTCTAGCTTGGCAACAAAGTTTGACCTCGACAAGGAGCTCAATATAACAGCTGGAGATACGGATCAACTCTAGGTACAAGCTAGAAATTAGTTATGCTCAGCTGAGAGCTCGATTAGAAGCGGCGTAGTCACGACCTGGAAATCGTATAACAAAGGTCGCCTAAAGACTAGTAATGACTAGGATAACTGAGTCGTGAGGTCAGTGTGATGAATTGGACTAAGGACTTGCTGATAGGATAGCAAGTATATCTTTGGCTCCCTTCAAGAACTGGACAACCACTTTCTACGAGAAAATTAGAAAACAAAAGCTCACTAAGGAATAAAAGATGTCAGAAAAGTGTCATATTAAGAAGCCGAGGAGATCATTTTCCTTGTAATGAGGCTACGTGGGTAAAAAGACAACACAATCTTATAAAAGGAGGTTACCAGGTTATTTACAATTTAACATGCAATTTATATTCACATCTCAGTTTTAACTCACGAGCAAGATCTGACTTGGGTGTCGGAGGTTTTCCACCAAAACCTCTCCAAACGCGTTTTTGCAGGTCATCAAAATTCAAATTGAGCACCGACTCGTGTTATTTTTTGTCCAAACCTGGTCGAGAGACAATTTGCACATCTATATGATAAGGGCAATGTCCTATGATTATAGTGTTACAAGAAACGAACCATTTGTGAGCTCGGGTCACTAAGACCACAAAATATCCCTCTTATTCTTTTTATTCGTCATTTTGGCTTTATTGACCATTAATCAAATAAATGACATTTTGGCTCTTTTATACATATTTTTCATTGTTTCCCTTATTTAACTAATACACTCCACGTTTTAAGAGAAAAGTTGTGTAATACGATGAATTTTCTCTCTTAAAAGAACATAAAACAAGTGAAAAAAAAAACAAAATTAATTCATGTTAATATACTTTAAATAAGACTAACATTGGCGAGAAAAAATTTCTTTATTTATGTGTTAAATCACATAAAGACATTTAAAAAGAATATGAAGAAGTATGAAGTTTTATGAATATATATAATTCAACTCGTTAAAACTCTAATTTTAATAGTTAGTAGTTAGTATAAATACTCAAAAGTTAAAAACGGCACGGCGGAAAGCCCACAATCCGTAATTTGTGGCCATGCTAGACCTAAACTGAGATGGCCAATACATAATTTGGGCCAATTAAACCAAAAGCCCACAATACATAGTTGGGCCACCCCCGACCCGCCAACCGTCCCTCCATTAATGAGGCCGTAACGCGAGGGGAAAATCCCAAAAGGACAAGACAGAAAGTTCACGAGAAATTGAACAAAATACCGCACTGCTTCGTACTTCTCGCGAAATACCGAGCTCTTAGCAAAAGTCCAAACTTGAGAAAGCGTAGGGAATATATATGTGGGACCCAATAAAGATTTGGTGGGCTGGCTTAGATATTCCGCCCGTGTTTCCCCATATGGTTGTCTTTTTTCTTTTTCATTTTTCCTCAATTTTATTATTTTTTTTTTTTTT
>CACSLK010027837.1:12130890-12141382 GCA_902706635.1 Striga hermonthica | reverse complement strand
TCAGATCAAGAAGAAGCTGCCACACCTATCACGACCGCAGCCTCGTCTTCTTCAGGACAACGGCCTCCTAGGAAGGGGTCCCGACAGCGTAGACCCCCGAATAACTATACTTCTTCCTAGTTAGTTTTTGTATTTTGTACTTTAAACTTTGCAGACATATTTGTTTTGTATTTAAAACCGTATTTTGGCCTTTTAAGTTTTATATTGTGTTTTTTGAATATTGCATTGTGGTTGATTGTTTTATATATAATGTATGTTGAATTATTTTTTTGCTGAATTGATGTATATGAGTTGGTTGAACATGTGTATATTAAACAGGTTGGTTGATTGAATAGGTTTATATTATTATTAATTTTTTCAAAGAAAAACGTATTCTTCGTATACGTTTTTATCTCAAGATTTAAAAAAAACGTATTCGAAGAATACGTTTAATATTTTCAGAAAATTAATATTAACAAGAAAATATTTTTCAGAAAATTAATATATGGAAACGTATTTGCAAAATACGTTTTCACGAAAACGTATTTGCACTATACGTTTTAAATTTTAATTTTACCAAAAAAACGTATTCCGAACATGCAAAGTTTACTTAAAACGTATTTCGCTCATACGTTTACGTGTGAAAAACGTATTTTTCACATACGTTTTTCCATATGTTAATTAAGATTAATTATCTTAATTACGTTTTCTTAGTAAAACGTATTCGTCGAATGCGTTTATATATTATAAACGTATTCTAGTAATACGTTTTAATGTAGAAACCGTATTCCCGGAATACGTGTGTTTGATTTTTTTCCACCAATTTTTTTTTTTTTAATTTTTGTCTACTTATTTTTTTTTAAAATAAATAATTAATTCAATAAAAAAATGTAAAAAATATGCCATTGATAAACGTGTAAATATGCACACCTCTTAAATCGAAACAGTAGTTTTTGACGGCGTCAATAAAACTAAATGAGGCCTCAGAAATTCCAATCCCCGTTTTTCTGACGGCGTCAGTAAAACTCCATGCGCCCTTAACCCAAAATCCCGCGAAAAGATAAAATGGTTGAAAAGTTAGATAATTAAAAAAAAAAAAAAAACACTTTTTTTTTTCTGGTACGAAAAATTGAAAAGGTCGGATAAGGACCATAATAGATTTCCTGAATCTCAACAGTATTTCGCTTTTTTATTTAATAAAATCACATATCACAAGATTTGTTTTTTTTTTTAAAAAAAAAAACAAAAATCCTAAGCCAAAAGATAATTAATTTTAACTGTTAGGCGTGTCGACCTTCATAATTTCGAATAAAACTTTTATAATATAATATATTTATTTACGTTATCTTTTATTTATACGTACATATATTGAAAATATATGATCGTATAACAGTCAGGTCTGCGTAACAATAGTCTGACTAGTCGTGCACATATATATTCTCTATATATACACATTTTTTTCTTCATGTTACACAAAAAAAAAAAAATATAAAAACTTGGGCTTTGCTTCATTTGGGATTTTCTTGAAAAAAATAAAAAATAAAAAATGTCAATGAATATTGGTAGTATTATTTCAAGATTAGATGACATGGCTCCACTTGTTGATTCTCATGAGATTCATGTTCTTGCTGTGGATGATAGTCTTGTTGATAGGAAAGTCATTGAGAAGCTCCTCAAAATCATTTCTTGTAAAGGTAATTCTTTCATTTTTTTTTTTTATGTATTTATTTTGTGTTATATATTGAGCAAATTATTATTATTATTATTATTATTATTATTATTATTATTATTATTATTATTATTATTATTATTATTATTATTATTATTATTATTATTATTATTATTATTATTATTATTTTGCAGTGACAGCAGTTGATAGTGGGAGAAAGGCTTTGCAGATTTTAGGATTGGATGGAGAAGAAAATTTGGTTGATTGTGATGTAAGTTCTTAATTAATTATTATTTTCAATTATTTCATTTTTTATAAACTATATTTATTTATTTATTTATTTATTTATTCAATTTAACTATTATTGTTGGTTAAAATGATATATTTTTTTTTTTTTTGGGTATACATTGATCATTTTGGTTTTTCAGGGCTTCAAAGTAGATCTGATAATTACAGACTATTTCATGCCTGGTATGAATGGCTATGAGTTGCTGAAAAAAATTAAGGTCAGATTAATACATAAATAAATAAATAAATAAAATGGTTAATGAAGTTATGTTAATCACTAAGAGCACCCACAATGCTTTGGGTTTCTTAGAAAAAAGTTACATGCCATGTAAGAAATAGACCTCGTCTATAAAAAAGTGTTCTCCAATGCAATTAAAAGTGGACCTAGTCTAGCTTATGTGGCAATAAAAAAATGAGACCTAGTCCACACTTGGGTCTATTTTAGACCCAAGTACAAACCCAAGCACTCATCATTTATTCCTCATTTAATTTTTCTTTTAATAAATGAAATATACTAGAGCATTTTTATTGGTTGTCATGTATTCTAGACCTAGTACTTTTTTATTTTGCATTGGATAGATTTTGGTTTTTTTAGTTTAGGTTTGTCCATGTCATTATGGACTTAAGTCTATTTATTTGCCACATATACAAAAAGAGACCCAAAGCATTGTGGATGCTCTAACCAAATAAATAAATAAATAAATAAATAAATGTATATAAATATTTAATACTAACTAAAGAGAAATTCTTAATTTTTGTGCATAGGGTTCATCTAATTTTAAAGAAATACCAGTTGTGATCATGTCATCCGAAAACGTTATGACTCGAATTGAAAGGTGATTTAAATTTTGTGTACATTATCAATTTTCCCACTTTTTTTTTTTGTTTTGAGGGTTTTTTTTTTGTTAATTGATGTTAAATATTAATTATTATCAGATGTCTTGAAGAAGGTGCTGAAGATTTCATAGTGAAGCCCGTGAAATTATCCGACGTAATACGACTCAAAAACTACATGTTTCGCGATAAACAGATTATCGACCCAGCTCAAATTCAAGAGCCCGTCAAGGGGAAACCGTATAATTCACTCTAGCCCGGCCCATCTTTGCCGTCCATCTCGCCAAAATCACGCTCGTCTTCCGCTCATTTCCCGGCCCAATTAATCTAGGGTTCCCTCGAGCTTATTTTAATTTGTCACAAAATTATTATTCATTAAGGGGATTTTTTAATTAGCTTGGATGATGTTTATTGATGATTATTAGTAGGAACTATTATATTGTCACTATTATTGTTATCTATACTTATATAAAGAGTCATCTTATTTACTAAAATTAGTAGCAAAAAAATAGGTTAGCATTTAATTCAACTCATAAATAGTAGTTTTATTATTTTTTTTTTTATTTTTTCTTTAAAAATCATACAATAGTATAAAAACGCTTTAATATAATCATAATATTTAATCATACAATTTAATTTATAAAAGTCATACAATTTAATTGTTTTTCTTTAAAAATACGCTTATGTATACTTTTTGTAATAAAATTGAATAAAATGTGTTACTTAAATATCCAAATAATTAAAAATTTCAAATGTTTAAATTAATTGATAAACAATTTATAAATTTTTATGTTATTAACGTATGTAATTTTATTTAAAATAATTTTAAATATACCAAAATTTATTTAGAAAATCGTATCGATCCTACCAGTTCAATCAACTAGTGTTGACGGATTCAATAGCAAATATTTTATTCAAGTGAACTAAACTGATTATAAACTGGTTCTCGGTCCATCCGGTCGGGCTGTGTCCAACACGGTTTAATTTAAAAATGATAGGTAATCTTGATTAATTTATTTGTATATTTAATTTATAAGTAATCTTATTTTCTCGTGCATCCCACGGGTCACACAGCAAATTAAGTGTGAAAATGCAACTGATTGACAAAGGAGCCACGCAAAAGCAATTTCCAATATAGGAAAGTCTATTAATTTGTTGCACTCTTTCTACTACTTTTCTTTAATTATTATGATTACAAGACAATAATCATCATATGCCCAATTAAATTAGACTATAATAATAACACACCGACTTAATTTGTCTCCTTTTAACCCGAATAATAATCATGTCATTTGCACTTTGCTAAACCATATCACATCAAATATTATTGTTATTATTATATAATTTACAATAATGATAATTTAAAATAATTAAATTCTAGTTATTGATTATTGTTAATTAAATTATTATTTTTACACCTTAATGATAATTATTTATAGTTATATATTCATTTAGAAAATATAAATATCTGCTTTCTTTTTTAAATTGACTTATTTCATTTTTTGAATTAGATAACTTTATCCATCTTTTATAGTCAGTTCAGGAGAATAAAAGGTTTATTGGGCCTTTAATGTTGTATCATGAAATTCATGTTACATTAGGACCCAAAATTGGAAGTAACCAATGACGGTCTTTGCCCTGGCCCAATAAAGCTTTGTTATCATTATAACTTTACACAAACTAGTACAGTTGCCCGTGCAAATGCACGGGAGCTACGAAAAAAAATAAAAATAAAAAAACATTTGCAATTCATACAAATGCATAACGATGAAATTTATTGAACACATCATTATATACAACGTTCTTCGTCTTTGAGGTATTTTTATCGTCACATATTTTTTATTCGTGAACATGCGACATAAAGTTGGTCATGCGTAAATACAGAGTTCTTTAGGTATAACATTCATATAAATTACTCTTTCAACAACTAAAATATATATTATATTTTTTATATGAATAAGATATAATTACCGATTCATGCAATAAATATATAGTTATTCAAGTATAATATTCATATAAATTAATTCTCAATAACTTAAATATAACTAATGAGTCCTTACAAAAGGAGTCTTTAGCCAAATCGGTACAACTTTAGAAGTTCGGGAAATTTTCATCTTGAAGTTCACCATAAAATTTATCTTGAATCTTGCTATAGTAGTTTTATATCTGCCGTTTGGTGCTACAATTATAAAGTGTGGACACCAGTGACTTTAAAACGATTGAACAGCACTACGTGAATTTTTTGATCGAGACATGGATTCTATATACATGTAAAACCTTACAAACACAATATTAAGAAATGAAATTAATTAGAATATGTATAATGACTATTTATAAACAAAAATGTCTTAAAAGAATCACCCCACAATCTTGGAATATTAATTCTTTTGATCTTTTTAATCTTGAAAACAGTCATTTCGTAACATCGCATCACACTGACTTTGATACTCCATCCTCTTTTTTTATACATTTTTTACCCGTGTGTAAGAAATTGTTTGAATAAGATGTGATAGAGATGTGAATGTGATTATAAACTACCACATATATATAAAAAAAATGCCGACATGAAAGATTAAGCCCTTCACGATGTAACTTCCAAACTTGTGTATTTTTAACTTCCAACGACTTTAACTTCACGTTTATGGTTTTACTGTATATCTTACTAAATAAAAAATGTCGCCGTGAAAGATTCAAGTCATTCACAATGTAACTTCTAAACGTGTGTATTTTTAACTTCCAACGACTTTAACTTCACTTTTATGGTTTTACTGTATTTTTAACTTCTTAGACCGCCGTGAAAGATTAAAGCCACTCACTGTAACTTCAAACGTGTGTATTTTTAACTTCCACGACTTTAACTTCACTTTGATGGTTTTACTGTATTTTTAACTTCCATATATTAGACGTGTTACTGCGTTATGTTAATGTTTTTTTAAAAAATAAAAATAAAAAATCGCATATTATTTTGGACTTTGTTTAGTATTGTTAAATATGTTTGATTGATTTAGGTATTAAAAAATAATTATTAAATATGTTTGACTGATTTAGGTATTAAAAAATAGTAAGAGTAGAGTAGGATCCACATAAAACTTTCTAAAAATGGCAAGTGAGTTGCCTAATTATATAGTAGATAGATTATTGTGTGTGTGTGTGTGTCTGCCTAACGTTAAGCCGGTCCAGCAATTGTAAGTCTACTTAATCGTTAGGCGAATCGATTAATAGTACATTTTTAATTAAAAAGTATATTAATGTTACAATGACATTTGAATTTACAAATATGTATATTTATTAAAGAAAAAAATACTGATAGCTAACTATTAGCCAGTGTTGTTATACAATTCACTGCATAATATACATTGGCATAACCTCAAGGGATTAAAAAAAATAAAGAACAAATTACTTTACTCTAGATATGGCCACCGGCCTACCCCGCCCGGCCCGCAACCAGCCCAGAACCGGCCGAAACCCAGCGGGTCGATGACCCGGCGGTTCAAGTCCAGTTCAGTGGACCGGTCCATATAAATTCCCGGGCGGTTAAAGGCCATCAATCCGAGGCCCGTTGACCCGGTGGACCGGGCCACGGCCCATGAAATGGCCACGTATACTCTACTCTATACAAATAACTACATCCTAAATTTCTATACGTACATATATACTGAACACCTCAACACTGTCCATTCATTTGACCTCTGTAAGAAGATGGCAAAGGTTTGGCCTTCAAATTGGGCGATTTAATTGACGGTTTAGTCGGAGACTGTTTTACCTCCTGCA
The DNA here is from genome assembly GCA_902706635.1 of Striga hermonthica. Lineage (NCBI taxonomy): Eukaryota > Viridiplantae > Streptophyta > Magnoliopsida > Lamiales > Orobanchaceae > Striga > Striga hermonthica. Next base: position 12,134,841 of record CACSLK010027837.1, on the reverse strand, counting down.
TAAAATTTGAATTATTCAATTTAAAAAAAAAAAAAGTGTATGTAAAATTATAATCGCCAGAAAGCATATTTTTTTTTTTTTCAATAAATATGCTTGCTTCTAAATTGAAATGACACTTTAAAAAATATATAAACAAAAATATGATATTTCGTAACATAAATATGCATTTTTGTTAAAAAAAATATGACGCGTGAACTCGCTGACTTATACAAGAATTTGTGAAAAGAAAAATACCTTCGATTTTGCTCTAACTGGTCCATTTTCTGCCACTTTGACAATTGATTTTACTTCCAATTTCCTTAAATCGGACAAAAGGAAATAATCAGATCAACACTTAGAGGGCAAAGGTTTGATTTGTTTAACTCTAACTTCCATTTGCAAATAAAACTAACTTCTGATTTTATAAGCCACTACTCACCTAAAGACCAAAGGCTTTGATTTATTTCCTAATGGAGTTTCTTGAGTTGCCCTGCCTTCAGCTTCTCTTTTTGATCTGCAGCAATCAATAAAAGTTTACAATGTTAAACGAAACAAGCCGCTCGTGAGCTCGACTCAATTTGGATTGTTTAGGTAACGAGCCAAGCAGAGCTCGTCTCGTTTAAGGCTCGAAAATAGAAGGTTTTGTATTATTTTCTATAGCTCGGCTCGTTAGTATTGATAAACGAGTCATGATCGAGTTAGTTTATCTGCTCATTTAGATAACGAGCTCCCACAAAGGTTTTTTTTTTTCATAATGTAGAACAGAGCAATGTTTATATTGATGATTTCCAAGAAATTATTGGACTACCTTTTGTTCTCCTTGCTAACAATGAGAGAATTGGATGTTTTCGTCTCGACATTAGCAAGTGTCGCCTGTTGTGATAAATCGGTTAAAACTCCTTGTATCGAAAAACTATGTATATATATAGTTGAGTACTGAAATGCAATAAACAAGTTCATAGCACCCATATGTTAATTAATCATAAACCTGCTTTCGCGTATTGGTGATTTTGTCGGGCGACGAAGGGCCGTTCGTGCGATCTTTCAAAGTCTTGACCGTTCGTTTAGCAAAGTCCTTCTCTCCCATTTTGTCCGTTTTCGAAGACTTTCTATCTATAGGCTGAACAGGCGAAGATTTTCTTGTTGGAGTTGCCTAAATCAATATAAAAGGACCGACCACTAATCATAGCATGAGACGAAAGGTACTATATTTATAGCAATGGAGTGTTCGGAAAAATGCGTACATATATACTTTTTTTCTCCGTATATACTTCGAAAATCTAATAGTCGAATCACAAGGACACATTATAGAGCAAAAATAATTTGTGGTGCTCACCTTTGGATTATGACTTGCGTCAGTTAGCGACCTTTGGACCTTCTTTTCAGATGGTTTGGCTAAAGTCTTTGATGTTGATGTTGGCTTTGGTTGTATAGTAGCGGAAACCGGCACTGCATGTGGCCCAACTTTCTTCTTTGGCACAGTCGAATTTTGTTCCTTTTTCGGAGTTACCTAAGCAATATATGTAAAATGTAATTTACATTTACCGGATGGAGTGAAAATACAAAATCGATGGAGTATTCATTCACCTTTTGGCTTGTTTTTTCTCTTTTGAGAAGATTAGTGGTTTTTCGCAATGGTGACAAGCTTGCCTTGTTTTTCAACAGGGTTTCGGAGGATAAGGTTGTCAATTTTGCCTTTGCATCAACATGTGTCGACAACGGAGTAGAACATGGTACAACTTTCTTCTCGGTCGCACCTAAATTTCGTTCCTTTTTAGTTGGATTTGCCTAAACACAAATGAAATAATTAACCATATTTATATAGCTTGAAGCGGAAGATATAACAATGTCCATAGCATGTCTTTCCAAAGATGCAATTTCGAGCGAGTATTTTACGAGAAAGTTTTAGGATTTTGACGATGGCCGAAGAGTGGTACCTTATTCTTTAATTGTTTCGAGCCGGACAAGGTTGCTAAAGTTGTCGTCTTAGGTCTAGGAGTGGGCGCAGGCAATGCATGTGGTACAACTTTCTTCTCAGCCATGCTCGGGTTTCTTCCCTTTGTTGTTGGAAGTACCTAAACAATAGCACCAGTACACGAAAATCGTTGTATGTAACAAACAATGCAACATGAAAATAGAAGGTTTGCTATTACTAAATTTAGGAAACACAATAGCTTTTAGTGTCTTCAAATGCTAAATTTACATAACTTATCAACAACAATCTAAATTTCGACATCTTTTTCGCTTGTGCTTCTCCATAAACATTGGATTAATTTATGGCGAGACAAAAACCTAAATCATAATATACATTACCTTTTGATCCATTCCACGAGCATTCGACTTAGAATTCCCAGTTTTAGACAGAGTAGATCGCTCGATGCTATTTTTTCTTTCCAAAAGTTTCTCCACCATTTTCGTAGAGCCATTATGAAGAATCTCTTCCTCTAATCTATCGATCAATCTCTTAGGATTTCCCGATTTCGAAAGAGTCGATCTCTTGATGTCATTTTTCCTTTCTGAAGGTTTCTCCATCGCTTTCTCAGAGCCCTTACGAAGAATCTCTTCCCCTAATCTACCACTCAATCTAGGATCCCCTGCTTTTGGCAGAGTCGATCTCTCAACGTCATTTTTTCTTTTCAAAAGTTTCCCCACAGTCTTCTTAGAGCCCTTAGGAAGAATATCTTCCCCTAATCTACCACTCAATCTCTTAGGATTCCCAGTTTTCGGCAGAGTCGACCTCTCGACACCATTTTTCCTTTCTGAAAGTTTCTCCACCATCTTCTTAGTGCCCTTATGAAGAATCTCTTCCCCTAATCTACCACTCAAACTATTAGAATTTTCCGTTTTTGAAAGAGTCGATCTCTCGACGCCCTTTTTCCTTTCTGAAAGTTTCTCCATCGTCTTCTTAGAGCCCTTATCAAGAATCACTTCCCCTAATCTACCACTCAATCTTTTAGAATTCCCTGTTTTTGGCAGAGTTAATCTCTCGATGCCATTTTTCCTTTTCGGAAGTTTCTCCACCATCTTCTTAGAGTCCTTATGAAGAATCTCTTCCCCAAATCTGCCACTCAAACTTTTAGAATTCCCCGTTTTCAACAAAGTCGATCTCTCGACACCGTTTTTCCTTTCCGAAAGTTTATCCACCGCCTTCTTAGAGCCCTTGCGAAGAATCTCTTCCCCTAATCGACCACTCAATCTTTTATAGTTTGATTTGCTATCACCAACCGCTAATCCACGAGACCCGGAACTACGACCTGTCATCTCATTAATAACTTTATCAAACAATCTATCACCGTTAGATAAGCCGATATCTACACCAATCCCCGATGATTTTCGGACGTGATCGCATGTTCTTGGCTCTTCTACGCTCAAATTAGCGTTCGCCGATTTTTCCTTCTCGAGCTCTTTACCTAGCTCAAGCTCCTTGGCTTTTCTAGCCGCGGCGATCTTTTTGTAGTATTCGTCGAAGTAGGCCGCCTTTCGGGCAACCGAGCCGGGTTTCGACAAGCGTACGATTTCGTCTAAATGCTTGTTTGTTGTGAAAAATGACCATTTTTCCCAAGAGGGTGTGTCATTCTCAAATCTGCCAAATGAAATAGACACCTCCATGTGTAAATTGATTAACTTTGTGCACTAAAAACACAAATGAAAAAAAAAAAAGGGATGAAAAGGAAGAAAACAAAATCCAAAGGGGTTTTTGAGTGAATGTTTGTTTAATCTTTCGAACCCCTCTGAAATTTTGTGATCAACAAGAATTGAGTCCATATAATATATGGAAAAAGATAATCAGATTCATCATGAAATGAATCTTTAATAAAAGGAAAAAGAAAAATAAGAAAATACACAACATGAATAAATTATCAAATGCCTATGATGAACAAAAGATTAATGAATGAAAGAGGTCAAAATCAAGAGTCAACGAAGTAGATTGGACCAATAAAAAAATGCCACGTGTCTTTTTTTTTTTTTTTT
>CACSLK010027837.1:12089952-12100791 GCA_902706635.1 Striga hermonthica | reverse complement strand
AAAAAAAAAAAAAAAAAAAAAAAAAAAAGAATAATAATAATAATAATAATAATAATAATAATTACTGATGACAAGTTTAATGGGACTAACGGAGAAAACAAAAAGGTAAGGACTTGATCTTTAATGCATTTTAGGCATCATGTTCCAACTCAACTGAAAAGGGTTATAAATTAAGTCAGAGCACCATCAAAGTTACATAACAATGAGTGACAAATGAGCTTGAGCATCCACGTTTCATTATTACTTTTATCTACCACATTTTTAACCTCATTATCCTACCACCAAAAATGAAAAAGTTTTCAGATTTTTTTTTATTTCATTTCACATCAGGCATCAAATTAAGATTTCAAAAATACTTATTAACTGAACCGCATACATTATACACAGTAATACAATCTTTTCTTACTCCCATTCTAATTAGATAGCCATTAAGTGCATAACATTATCTCTAGGCAAAATGTGTGTGTGTGTGTGTGTGTGTGTGTGTGTGTGTTTGAGAGAGAGAGAGAGAGAGAGAGAGAGAGAGAGAGAGAGAGAGAGAGAGAGAGAGAGAACAAAATCCATATAACAGAAGATTCTAGAGAATAATTTTGGCATTGGCATTCATGAAATAACAAGAAATAAAACAGATACACCCCCGAACAGGTAAAATATAAAGAATGTTTTGGTGTACTAACAGGTCAAACAAAACCAAACAAACCTCATCCAATTTCTTCTCCCTGTCCCTCAATGAAGATTTTGCCTGAATGTATTTCTCATTCCAATTCTCATATACATCAGAGTTCAAGTTTCTATAAGCCAGGCAAAGCGTACGCAATCCAGATGCTCCAAACTGCTCCAGGTGCTCCCTAGTTGTTCTTTTCATATCATTGCTTCCTTCTGCCAACCTCTCGTATATCTCTGTATCTGCACCCTGTAAATATGTTACAGAAAAATGTCGATGTTTACTCCTCGTGAAAAAACCCAAATGACAGATGCACATAACCTCGTATAGCTACCTTGCAGTAGAGTACAAGTCCACCATCTGGATATCGACATACAACAGACTGGCGCTTCCTCGTACTACATCATACCAATACAAATTTTCAGAAATATATTAATCAAGTACAAAAGGAAAATCACAAAAATATAGTTTACCTATTGAACTCAAGAACATTTAAGATTTCATATGGAACATCTTGAACCTTTCCCATCTTCTCAACATGTGACTCACGAACATAAATGGTTGTGGGTGACCGCCTGCAGTTTGACACTGGTAAGTCTCACTACACGCCATATTCTAAAAGCAGTAAAAGAACGATTGACAAAATGTTTACTTGTAGAAAAAGAAGCCAAAATTTTTTGCTGCAGTAACTAATGCTGACTCATCAGGCGATGCAGCTTGGTATCGGATCTTTTCAGGGGACTCGTCACCTTCAGGAAGCACGGTATGACATATAGCAAGGCACCTGAAGAACTCCTACACAAAATAAAATATCATCCAAACGGGGAGTAATAATTAACAATGGAAGTTAGAAAATCACTATCTTCGTTGATGGGTAATAAATCAAATGGCTACTTCTAAAGGTAAGCTCAGAAATTAACATATAAGATAAATGAATGTAACACATTAAACAAAAGTATGTTAATGTTAGTGGACCAACAACAGAAACAGGGCAGGATCTGGAATATGGATAGATGCTAAGGAACACGATAGCTTTTAGTATACATTTGGCACTTTTGATAAATTTGGAACTCCTCAGTTGATAACCCACCTTGCAAGACTCAGCATTAGGTTCATTCCTCCAAGCACCCCTCATGAGCCGTGAATCATCAAAATTGAAACCCTTTTCACGTGCTATGTTTGACTGCTTCTCAACCTGGAAAACAAAGTCATTAGACCAAGGCATGACACACATCAGACTACATAATGAACCACTAATGGAAAAGAAATATACATCAATTTTAGCTCCAGTTCGCTGAGCTGTTCCCATCTCTATTTCAGTAACACCGGTACCATAAATTTCTCCCCCGATTGAACATTTAAAAAATTCCATCAAGTTTCTTGTTAGAGTCCCAGTTTTGTCAGAGAAAATATACTCCACCTATGAAAATCAATCCTCGCATGTCACAAATAGTTGTTAACAAGAAGCAGCAGCAGTCAGAATATTTCCAAGAAGAGAGTTACATTAAATTCTACTAGTCAAACATGAAACATGATAACTAAAGTAAGCAAACACATCGATATTCAGTCGGCCACATGCATCCAATGTCACAAAATAGTCAACGAAGAAAACCCTCTACCTGTCCGAGCTCCTCATTTAAGTTAGATGTCCGTGCCAAAGCAGGGGTATTGCTCTCAGCATGGTACATATGTAAATCGTTGTTGATGAATTGAGTGGATTGGATAAATTTAATCATCTGAAATAAAAATCGGGTAGTTGCAGATATATAGGACAAACACAGAAAAGTAAAAAACGAATAGAAAATTGTTGTGGAGTCTACCTCAACAGAAACATAAAGAGAAATGGGTATGATTGGTGAATAGAGAGTTATAAGGGTGAAAAACGTCAAGACTGCAACCTGCATAACATAAAAAGAGAAAACTGGAAAACCAAATTGATAGTGTGGAAGTAGAAAACTATTGAAAGATAATCTCTTGCCTCACCACAAATCTGTTGTCAGGGTCGAACTGTTTCTCTGATTTGTCAAACCGCAAATAGTAGTACTTCCGATTTATGAATATACCACTGCACGACCAAAACGGTGTATGATTTATCTTTTATGAATGCCCAATCACTAGGTTACAAATCATTAAAGCTGAAAAAGGATACAAAGTGGTACAAACCTGCCAATGGCACCCAAAAGACACATGGAGAAAAGAACAGTAAACAGGGCAAGTATAAGCTTGTCAAGTTTCTTCTCCAATGTGCTTCTTTTAGAAGGTATTTTCATTGAGTTCATCATAACCTGCAAGTATACCACTGCAAAGTTAAAAGGCAGGAATAATCACCACCTGTGCGATAATTTATAAATAAAGTCAAATTAATGCAAGAATCCATAAAAGGGCACGCCATTTTGTTAACAAGATTTGAACTCCCATACATGCACTGGCAATAAACACTACTCCAGAAACCCTTTGCTCAGAAGCCTCCAATAACTCAAGTAGCACATGAAAGAAAAAATTAAAAAAAAAGTAAATAAAGTAAGCACAACTTGCACAGCTGGTAAAGGGTTACCTTTGTCTCATGCCCAGTAAAAATGACAGCACCAACTATATACTCCGTATTTCTTAGACTACATCCCTGAAAAATGTAATCAAGGGTCATAGGAGCATAAACAACACTACTTAAGATGACACCAATAAATTGTAAAAATTAATCAATAACTATAACACTAAAACTAAGAGGGGCACGTGGATCCTCGTATCAATATTCTAGTAGAAAACTTATGAACTAAGTCGATGCAAGCAGCCAAGAGATTGTTTAAACAAAAAACCACAGTGCCACAAAACAACAAATAATTGGACTTGCTACCAAACAACCAATAATACTAGATTGGGAGGCGGAGAAATGTGCTATTATACCCGTAGTAGAAGTTGATTTGGACTGAGAGGCAAGGTTTGTTTATCAATAATCAAATTTCCAGTAAACGTGTATAGCGAATTATTTGGTTGCTCGCATTGTACCTCCCCTGTTAAATAGGTAAAGTTAGATCAAACATAAATCTGGCACAAGTGATTGTATCAGGTTGTTTTGTATCATCAGAAAAATTTAGAAGATACTGTGGACATTGTTCGTCCAATAGATATCCTGCAAGGCAATGTTAGAATGCAAGCAGCTTTATTTATAAATTAATTCAACCACAAGTTAGGGCGTGACTAATGTTTAGATATGTTATTCTTGATTTTAGGTTTGTAGCCCTATTGTTGGTGAATACTAAAATACCAAGGTCGCAATTCAAGCCATTGTCTCACATGCTAGGTAAATTTCAGTCGCTTGAAAACAGCAGTTCAGAAGGATATATGCTTTCAGAACAAGATGATAGACTTCATCAAACAATTTCTACAAGGGCATGTTTTAATCTCACCAGAATAAATATTGAACCAGTGGTGGCATCATAAACTCTAAAATCACAGGCTAATGCGAGCCAATGAACAAAAAACAGAGAACCTTTGAATTCACAAGCTTTTTCAGGGGTCACATAATCCCAAGTCTTTTCCAGTGCTTTCCTGATCTTCAAATTAGTTTCACCATCCAAATTAGCAGTCTGCAAACCACCACAGGCAGCAAATGAAGGATGAAACAGAATGGTAATTGACCTAAAGGCTAGATATCCTGGCTTTCACAAAGCAAGTGGAGTGATTAAAAATGGAAAAAGACTAAGATCATCTTGGATGAGGTTTATCTATCACTTTATCTGGTACACAAAAAAATAGGTTTTCAAGAAATAATAAAATCTAACCTCAGTGTAGCAGACACCATCAGTGTTTGTGCTTGCAAGGAATAACATATCAGCAGGAAAAAAACCGTCCTGGTTCACCTGCAAGATGATAAAACAGTCATGAAGTTCCAGGTAAAATGCATTGAACACATAGCTATGCATACAATATTCAAATAAGCACCACATAGATTGTTTCAGAAGAATATGATAAACATTAAAACCAGCTTCATAAAGATATTTATCTAGAGATTCGGTGAATGCATTGAATATTAATAACAAAAAAGGTAACATCTGTTGACATTAAAAACATGGAAACAGGTTCAGCAGCCCAAATAAAAGGTTGGCATCCACTGAAGGTACTCTCGTAAGCTGGTCACTAACTCATGTAAACACTTGTTCCACATTGATTGATTTAATCCAATAAAACAATTATGATCAGATATATAAAAATACATCAATAAATTATCAATGCAATAACTGTGGCAAGATGAGTTAACGATGATGAGCTAGTCTTCAAGGCTTAAATATATCCTATTTCGTTTCAATAGCACAAGCGATATTAGGTTCACAATTTACAGAACTTAAGATAGTGGGGCAAGTCTTATACAAGCAAACTATGAGTTACATAAATTTTTGAAACTGCCTTAAAGCGCCGAGAGATAGTCATTTCACAGAAGCAACTTTTCAACTATGCAACTATTCATATCAGCATATTCCTCTCCCACAATTTCTGCTAGTTACAAGCCCCAAAAGCTTAAGTGTAAGAAATTCTACTAACCTGCAGAGCCACACTGCATTTAGTCCTCTCATGCTAATACAAATTTAGTAACCATAGAATTGCTGATAACTTTCCACCAAAACAGTAGAAAACACACGAATTACAAAAGAACAGAGAACTGATAATCTACCGTAACAGATAATAAAAATAAAAGATAAGCTGACTTACTTTAACGATATCTCCAACCTGCAGCTTTTTCCAAGGAATAAATACCCACTGCTGATCTTTCAACACTTCAATGGTAGAATTATTGATTGCCATGTCATTTTGAAAACGTTTCTTCCAGTAGAAAAAAGAAAATAACAAGTGACAAAATGTGTTAAGAAGAATACACACATGGATGTTTTCTGCAGATGAATGGAGAGAGAGAATCATGATACTCACCCAATCTTCCCATGCTTCTTTTATAAGAGACACAAGAAGCACCAATGTTAGTGGGAGCACATTTGTAATCGGACTTACAGGACTGCATGAAAACAAACCCAAATCAGAATTCAGAGCTAAATTCATAAAACTAAGAAAGTCATAGTATAAGGGAGTTGGAGTAGTGGCCTAAATCCCACTACACTACTTATTATGACTGGTTCTGGAACTACTCAACAAAACAAATGCTATGCACACAACCAAGAACAAACTAAGCCTTCAAAAACAGTTAAAAACTGCATCAGGCCAACCCGACCAAATGAGACGGTCCAGGAAAGCCCCGTCCCCAAACAGCTCTAACCAGGGTGAAAGACTGTGCTGGTGTTGACATGCTCTAGTTAGAAGGCCATGAACTTGGCCACCAGTCAACAACCTATTTGTAACTCATCCAGCAAATCCAAGACAGACTACTTAACCCTACCCTATCATCGTTACTTACCCACTAATATAAAGATTGCTTTAAATTCATTGACACAGCACAACTACAGTAAATCAGATGAATTAAATCTATATTTATAAAAATTGTTTAAAACTGGGACTCTTTTTAACTGCTTCAAATAGGGTGACAGAGACTTGAAGGTTTAACAGCTTTGAAAATTCCAAAAGCCGGTTTCCATTTGTAATTTCCTCTTCATATGAACAGTTACCCCCATTTAATTTGTTTAATAATCGTAAGTTCTGGTTTTTTAAGGACCATACTGTATCTATCCATATTGTCGAAACATACCTCACCGGGGTGCACGACAAGATTGAGATCATCAGAAAATAGAGGTTTGCTACCCGCCTGAACTGTCAGCATAAATTAAGAAAGAGAAAATCAGGTCATATGGGGGACAAACTGACGAACAAAACACCACAACCAGCGGAATAAATATTTCATGTTCACAATGCGTTGCAAATATGGTCCACAAATCATCAGTGAACTTTGATAACTAACACAAATAGCAAATAGAACAACAAAAACTTACCTGCTCAAAAAGGCCTTTGGGTAAAAATGTAAAAACGTCATACTTCGTCGTAGAGACAGAATTGCCCTGAAAATCAACATGACTAATCAAACATTCATACTACCACTTGAAGAGCTGTTCATCATGGAACTGGGCAGCCTACACTACTCAAACTCCAAATTGCGTGATCAAACTAAAAAACTGCAATCAGAAAGTCATCTGGGATATTAGATCATTATAAAATATTTTGAATCAAAACTCCAAAAGCAACTTCCACTCACAGGAAACTGCAAATATTTCTAGCTAATCCACTGAGCACGCACTTAAGAGCTTTTCATTAGTCAGATGAAGGTAGATCACTTACAAGAGATAATCAATAGATGAATGCTTGAGACGTGGTTACATGCAAGGAACAAGGAAATTCCTTATGGTGGATGCCCATAAGATTTAACCATTAAAACTTTCTAGTAATTACTCAACAATTGTTTCTTTTCCTTCTCTTGATTACTCCTTTATTAGTAGTTTTTCTAATATCTCGCTTCTAATCTTCAGAATTTCTTATCTAGCACATTGAAAGTAGAAATATAACAATAAAAGAAAAATCTGACAGGGGAGAAATACAAAAAGATTATTCTAGTATATAACCACAGGTTGGTAGCTCAACTACATACGAGCCTATTTTACCAATGCTAGACCAGTGAAGAAGTTATCAGCTTCTAAAATCAAAATGGTGGAATGAGCAAAAGATAATTAATTCTTAAGCAACAGCATCTCACTCATGTCGCTTGCTTTGGCACATGGTTTCAGCATCTAACTCCATCAACGCCCCAAAACAGTGTACTATTAAACCATTAGAGATAAACACATCCTCCGATAGTATTGTTACCAATGTAGTGCAGTCTAATCTGGGGACATTATAGTTGATCAACAAATAAAGAATACACTGATAAACTCCAAAAGTGTTAACAAATGCCTAAATTTTCCAAACTTTTGCTCGGGCAAAAATGTTGTCACGAGAGCTCACAAATCACAACTACGACTATCATGGATTAAAGAAAAATCAGGACTCTGGAACCCATGTAATCAAATCCTATATATATAAGAAAAACCGCAAGCCCACGGGCCACTCCTCAGTCCTCACTGTCCTATTCAGTTATAAACCGGACTAGACCTTAAAAGAAATCATACCCAACCCGCAAAAGTAAACCGCCCAACTCCCCAACTCCATTAGGCAATGCCATAAACCCAGGTTAACCTTACCTCCAAACCAGACCAAAAACGGTCACAAACAACAGCAAAAAACAACCCAATGCAAATTCAAAACATCTAAACAGACCGAATAAAAATTTACCTTGAATTTAGCGAGTGAGTTGCCATCACGATCGTTGCAAAACACGGTCCTGTGGCCCGGCGCCTGCGGCTGAACCTTCCCGAGACGAACCGTCTGAGAAGTCGACACCGTCTCAAACGACGGCGTCCCGCCGCCGCCGCCATCGCCTTTCGATCCCCTCCATCCGGCCATTAACTCCCAAACTTCCCACCGATTCCCGCTAGCCGAGATTCGAAAAAACAAAAAAAAAATCTTCAAATTGCGTGTTGTTGTTGTTGATTCCAATAAAAAATTGAACCAAAAAAAAAAAAGAAAAATCTTCAGCAAATGAAGAAATGAAAATTAACTGAAATTGCAGTTGAATTGAAATGGGGGTGGTGGGGTCAGTGGTGGTGGTTCAATTTCCTCTTAGTAAAATGGATCCACCCCACGCGTTTATCGGCGTGTGAAATGTCAGCGCGTATATAGGTGGTGGGGGAGTGCGGCCTACGGGAAGAAGGCGCGTGGAACACAGAGGCTGTGACGTCGTCGTTTAGATATTATTTTCAAACCCAACATTTGAAACAGCTGATAAGATTAGAGGTGGCCAGGTGCCGGGCCGCGGCCCGGCCCGGCCCGGCCCGCCGACTCAATATTGTGGCCCGTAACCGGCCCGAAGAAACATACGGGCCGGTTCATAGAACCGGCCCGGAACCGCCGGTTCAACAGCCCGGCGGGTCTCGGATGGTTCCGGGCCGGTACGGCCCTTAAAAATCCACAAAAAAGCAATGCGACCCGGCGCGGCCCGGCCCGGCCCGGCCCGCTGGGACAAAAGAAAAAAACCCGTGACCCTTAACCGGACCGGATTGGCCGCGGTCCGGTTCTAAAAACCGGCACTATTCATGCCGGTACCGGTACCGGGTCGGGCCGGGCCGGTACCGGGTCACGGGTCGGGCCACGGGCCGGGTTGGCCCGTGGCCATGTCTAGATAAGATTGCTGAGTTTAAGCAAGAACTAGTACGTCACCCGTGCGATGCACGGGCTGTATAATTTTCAAGAATAATATAATTTGACTTGCATTAGGATCAAAATCAAAATCATTAAAATACATAGGAACATTATTGAATCATAAAATGTTCGTGACTTCACAATTATATATTATTAAAAATCTTCTTGTACACAACATTATGAGTTTAATTATTTGCTAACTCCTCACTATCACAAACTAATATTTTTAACCCCCTTCTATTAGTTACACGTGAAACAGCAACGTATAACTGGCCGTGACTAAAAACAGGTTTCTTCAGGAAAAGACCAACGTGCGATAAAGATTGTTCATAACTCTTGTTTATTATCATGACATACGAAACCATAAGTGGGAACTGTCGCCGTTGGAACTTAAATGGAATCATAGTATCAGATGGAATGATATTCATCCTAGGAATCAAGACCTTCTCGCCAGCGTGATCTCTTGTCAATATCTTGCATTCGAGAACATGAATAGAGAGTTTAGTCACAATCAATCGAGTACGATTGCACAGTCTCATAGAATGAAACCAACAATACAATTGTATTAATTGAATCAAAACTTTTATTTATATATAGTACATTTATATAAACAAAACACTTACTCCAAATGTTAGAATACATATGTTTCACCGAAGTAGATGAATTGATAGTTCCAAATACTACAATAAAACAAATACAAATAATTAAAAAAATAAATAAATTTTTATGTAACAAAATTTATAGTGAAAAATAAGTAATAACCAAATAATGAAAAATTTGATTACCACTGGTGACATCTGATAACGGTGAATGTCCTTGAATCTGAAAAATTCTATCTGCCTGTTTCAGTTTATTTTGCACGATGGAATGATCACTCATTATATTTTATGTACAAATAAATAAATGCCATTGTTATTATTAAAAATATTATAAAGACAACAAATAAATGTAAATAATTCTTAACATAATTCAAATATATCTATATAATATTAATTTGCTTAATAATGTAACTTAATTTAAGTGTGTTAATTTTAATTAGATTTAATAAGTATTATAGAGAAATATGTATTATAAAGCCCAAATAAATACAACTTTAAGGCATATGTATACAGCCCAAAAAAAAAACAACAAAATTCACATTATCGGCCCAAAGATTTGTCTCTCTCCACAGAAACAAACAAAGTGACGAAATTTTTTTTAAGGCCCATCAGAAAGGCATGTTAATTACTTCCACGTGTAGCTGATGTATAAAACACACGTTGAACATCTTCCAACACTTGAACGGACGGTCAAAATTAGCTAAAAGTGATCGAACGGTTTACAGCCATTTCAGCCATGTATAAAACTTTTTTCGACCGAAAAGTTAGGGTTTGATCTTCATTTTTCTGCACATTTTCTCTCATCAGATCTGATAACTTTTTCAAAAATCAGATCAAAATTGTGAAGCATTTTACGCAGAAAAATGAAGATCGTCCCTCGAATTTGTTGTATCTTACATGTTTTTGCAAGTTAAAATAAGTTTTAGTGATCAGATGTATGTATATGGGCATATCTATACTTATGAAATCTATGTTTTCAGTTCAAAATATATGTATGAGTAGTTAAAAATTAGGTTTTCTTTCGGATTTAATCTCATTGTCAAAAAAGGACCACTGTTTTCATTTTTGCCCGAAAATAAAACACTAATTTCTGTTGAAATCGACAAAACACGCGTTTATATTGCATAATTATTTCAGATCCGGCGAAATAAAATGCTTTTCTTTCAGAAAATAACAAAGATTGTGTGTTTATTTTGGTTACAACGCAAGTTGATGTATCCGATTCCGTTTCCGATGTATCACTCTATGAAATCGTCTTCATCAAGAATGAAATCATCATCGGGTTCTTCTCTGGCTGTTGTGCTTGTCCCTTCGCCAAAATTACGAACATGCGAAGTGGACGTACCTTCAAAA
>CACSLK010027837.1:12049044-12059786 GCA_902706635.1 Striga hermonthica | reverse complement strand
GTGAAGCCATCAAGGAATACTGCGCTGATCATGGGATCCGGATGCAGAAGACGGTCCCAGGGACACCTCAGCAAAATGGCATTGCGGAGAGGATGAACAGGAAACTGAATGAGCGTGCGAGATGCATGCGATTGAAGAGTGGACTGCCCAAGATGTTTTGGGCAGAAGCAGTCAGTACGACCGCTTTCTTGATCAACCGGGGGCCTTCTGTCCCACTGAACAACAAAATTCCAGAAGAGGTCTGGAGTGGTAAAGAAGTTGATCTCTCTTTCTTACGTACCTTTGGTTGTTTGGCTTACGTTTTGAACGACGACCGGACAAAGCTGGATGCTAAGTCCGTCAAATGTACATTCATTGGATATGGGACTGACGAATTTGGGTATAGATTTTGGGATGATCAAAATCGGAAAATTATTCGCAGTCGTAATGTGGTGTTCAATGAAGGCATAATGTACAAGGACATGAAGGGTTATCAGGACGATGACAAGACCAAACAAGAGTATGTTGATCTCGACATTTCAAATACCAGAATCATGAGACCAACAGATTCAGTGGGAGCTCAGATGGAGCATACAGAACAAGAGACAGAACCGGAATCAGAGGAACCGATTGCTGAGAGCAGCACGCCCCTGGCACTGGGACGAGAACCGAGGATGAGAAGGGCCCCAGATAGGTACTCTCCTTATCTTTATTACCTACTTTTATCTGATTCTGGAGAACCCGACTGTTATGCAGAGGCAGTTAAAGATGCCCACAAGAGCAAGTGGGAGTTTGCGATGGATGACGAGATGAACTCATTGAAGAAGAACCACACATGGGATTTGTGTGATCTCCCACAATGAAAGAAGGCTCTTCAAAACAGATGGGTCTATCGGGTCAAAGAGGAATCAGATGGGACGAAGCGGTACAAGGCCAGACTTGTAGTGAAGGGATTCCAACAGAGATACGGTATTGACTTTACCGATGTTTTTACACCTGTTGTTAAGTTAACCACTATTCGTCTAGTGTTAAGCATGGTAGCGGCGGAGAACTTGGAGTTGCAACGGTTAGATGTAAAGATGGCTTTTCTGCATGGAGATCTCGAGGAAGAAATTTACATGGTGCAACCAGAGGGGTATAGAGTAAATGATCAGCAGGTCTGTCGCCTAAAGAAGAGCTTGTACGGACTGAAACAGGCTCCTCGACAGTGGTATCGAAAATTCGATAATTTCATGCTGGAAATAGGATACTCCAGGTGTAATGCTGATCACTGTTGCTATGTGAAAAGGTTCAGTAACTCTTTCATTATTTTACTGCTATATGTGGATGACATGCTGATAGCAGGATCAGATGTCAAGGAGATCGAGAGGCTCAAGGATCAGCTATCAATGAGATTTGATATGAAGGATCTAGGAGAAGCGAGACAGATACTGGGCATGAAAATCACAAGGGACAGGAATGCTGGTAAACTTTGGCTTTCTCAATCTAATTATATTGAGAAGGTGTTGTGCAGATTCAATATGAATATCGCAAAGCCGGTTGGAGTGCCATTGGGAAGCCAGTTCAAGTTGTCCAACAAGGATTCGCCCAAGGATGACTCTGAAAAAGAAAAGATGAGATTTACGCCGTATGCTTCGGCCATCGGGAGCCTGATGTATGCTATGGTCTGCACCCGGCCAGACATAGCACATGCAGTGGGAGTAGTCAGCCGGTTCATGAGCAATCCTGGAGTGATGCACTGGGAAGCGGTAAAGTGGATCTTTAGGTACCTGAGGGGTACTAAAGACTGGGCATTGGTATTTGGCAGGGGTACCCTTACCCTGTCTGGGTTTGTCGATGCTGATTTTGCAGGAAGTGATCTTGACAAGAGGAGAAGTACTACTGGGTACGTGTTCACTTACGGCGGGACGGCCGTATCCTGGATCTCAAAGCTACAGAAGATAGTCACATTGTCCACAACGGAAGCTGAGTACGTGGCAGTGACGGAGGCAGCCAAGGAGCTCGTTTGGCTGCAAAACTTCCTGAATGAACTTGGGAGACCTCAAGAGGATGTGGCTCTATACAGCGATAGTCAGAGTGCAATCCATCTGGCAAAGAACCCCGCGTTTCACTCACGAACGAAGCACATCGAGGTTAAGTATCATTTCATCCGGCAACTTCTAGAGAAGAAGGTGTTGCAGCTGAAAAAGATTCCGGGATAGAGAAATCCTGCAGACATGTTGACCAAGGCAGTAATTTTGGAAAAGTTGAAGCTGTGTGCAGCTTCGACTGGCCTCGATGATTAAAACAAACCCGGCAGAACCAAGAGCAGAGATGAACATGTTGATCAATGAGGTGTGAGGACAGATTGAAATCAGTCCTCAAGTGGGAGATTGTTAGGTAAAAATGGGTAGGTGAGCCCATACCATTTGACAACCCCATTTCTTGGAAGAGTGCAACAACCATGCTAATTTTTTTGTTCACATTATTCAGCACAAAATTGAAGAAAAAGAAGCACACCTTTGTAGAAATTTTTCAGTATTTCACCTCTATAAATAGAGGGGATTTAGTTGAAGCAAAATATAACCAAGAAAAACATAACAAAGAGAGAGAGAGAGAAAAGAGTAGAGAGAGTGTATTCATACGGGCTTGTGTGAGTTGTAACATTCGATTTATCCTCTTATTCTAGTTCATTCTCCTGGCTTGGTTCGCCCCCAGACGTAGGATTTAATCCGAACTGGGTGAAAAAATATTCGTGTCTTTTATTGTTTTCACATTGGTGTGTTGTTATTATTCCATCTTATCCGACCTTATTTCCCAACACCTTAAACCAAGACGGAAAATAATCCACTTCTTAAAAGAAAGGGGGAGTTTGAAAAAGAAGCAAGATTTGCAAGAGAATGAGCAACATTATTGGCCGATCGACACATATGATGGAGACTTCTAGTAGCTGCCGCTTAAGCCATATAAGAGCATCAATATTTTTAGACCACAATCATATATTAGCCATGTGTCTCGTTGAAGTCGGTAACTGTTTGTACCGCCAACAAAGAGTCCGTGTAAATAAAGAGAGACTTGGTCCAGAAAGTCGGCATTTATCCAAAACTAGTTTTATCCCGTGCATTTGCACGGAAAGATATATGATAGAAGAAAAAAAATAAACAATATAAACAATAGTAAAAATCATAACATAATAATTTGAAAAAAAAAAGTTTTAAGAAAGAAATTTAAATATTATTAAACACTTTATTATATACAACGTTTGTGGTTTTTCTATCATGAGAATTTTCATCACCACAAATCTTATCTACCCTTTTGACTCGTAACTCTAGAAAATGCCACATACAATTGCACATGATTAAATACAAAGATTCAATAGTATAGGCCGACACGGAACAGAGACTGCTCTTAACTCTAATTGATTGTTATAACATAGAAATAATGAGCGAGAATTGCCTGCGCTAAAACGTGAAAAGTACCTCACATCATATGGTATGATTGTGAGTCTAGAAATAAGAACTTTATCGCCAGCTCTGACACCGGTTAAAATTCTACATTCGAGGACATGACTTCCGAGCTTAGTAATAACCAATTGTGTACCTGTCGACTGCAAAATTCGGACAACAAAAACATATAACTCAAATTTGTACGAAAGTCAAAGAAAATATAGATGATAGATCGAATTTTGATCAACAATACCGTTAGACAATCTCATGGAGTGATCAAGTTTTTGAGCAGCATCACTGGAGTGTCGACCTTCTAGTGCAATTTATGATTTGAAAATCTCGAACACTTAATCTCATTGAGAAATTCAGGAATATGAAGATCCTAAAAGAGTTATATCCAACGTCTAACTTGCAAGCATATTTTTTTCTCACTATATATTGGATTAAAGATTTTTGGGCTGGAAAATTAAAAAATCTGAGCCTATTTACATTTGTTGTAAAGCAGAAATACTGGACCATTATTAAAAAAATTCGTATTGAAATTAGAGTGTTTGGGCTGCTTTTTTAAAAATTAAAACTGAGCCCAACTGTAAACCCAAATTTCGGGCCTGTGAAAAATTTGAAATTACCGAGTGAACGGGTCTTTCATGTGGAAGCTGAGTTTGATTATACCTATTATTATTAGTCACGCCTAGCAATTGAATATAAAAGCTGAGTTTGATCTGCAATTATTACAAAATTTTTGTTTAGATTTTTTTTTTTTTTTTTTTTTTTTTTTTTTTTTTTTTTTTTTTTTTTTGGTTTAAGACATTTTTTATTTTTTTATTCAATTTTAGAATTTTTTTTTATAACGCCTAAAGTTCTCCTTGAAATTTTCTTTACTGCTATTTTATTTTATAGAAAGAAGATAGAATAGGCAAATCTATATCGGCATGCTTTATTTATTATTATTATTATTTTATTTTTTTTTGACATTTTTATGTGATTAACATGCGACATTTTTATGTGATTAACATGCAAATCTATTAATGAGTAGTACCTTTTGTTATACAAAATTTTGTTGAAATTCAAAAAAATTGACATGAATTGAACCCCTCAGTGTGTTTTCTACTGCTTTCTGTTTCAAATAAACAGATTAGATGCTTTGATTGCAAACTTGATAGAGTAGCACAGTATATGGTTTTTACTGATCTCTTATTTAATTGTAATTTATTTCAGAAAATTAAAAACATAAATGTCATAGATCTTTTGCTATACTTTTTTTTTAAAACAAAGTTATTGAGTCTAGTGATTGTTTTTCCTTCACTTTATCAATGTGTCATAGATCAATGAATATCTTTTTTTCATCATTTGCAGAAAAAATGGACTGTTGGGAATTCATTTATGTTGATGATACATGGGATTTATATGGATTTGATTTAATAATGTTGATTTTTGGTAAATTATTAATTTTTTCCTTCTTCTTTTTAGATTTTTTTACGGAGAAGTGAAAAAAAAAAATGAAAACTAACAAAAATTAGTATATCACTATCAATTGCCCCGTCAAATTTATTCATATGAAGTAAACGTTATTGATGCAATTAGAGTAAATTACATACCTTTTTGAGCCAAAAATGATTTTGGGTGAGAAACAAATTTGAGGCTACATCAAATTTAGTATTTTAGTAATTAATTAAAAATAATAACTTACCTTTTTGAGCTCAAAATTGCTTGGGAGGGAAACGTAGATAGAAATGAAAATAACTTACCTTTTTTAGCTAAAATTGTGTTTAGGCGGGAAAGTACCACCTAGATATAATTTAATAGGTTTTATTAAATGTTCATGGACTAGTAATTATATATATATAGATTTTAATGTGTCAGAAATATTTATGTCCTTTAAAAAACAAAATTACAAAAAAAAAACAGCTGCGTTACAGACCACAAACTAATAAAGGTGGGGCAATTCTTTGACTAAAATAGTTTGCAAAATAATAATATGACGTACAGTATTTACTATTTTATTATTAGTTCCATAAAAAGGTACGTACACCTGAACCTGAGCTGCACTGACCAATCATTGAAGCCTAAATTATTGTCATAAATAAATGATACACGGCTTTATTTATTGTCCGCTGGATACATATCAAATTATCAATTTTCTGAATATAATAAAAAATACTAGGGCTTTATTTATTGTCCGCTGGAGTAGATGATATTTTAATTTTATATGCACATTAATTATCAAAGTGGAGCCTATTCCGAACAAAATTATATTATAAGTTTAGAATTTCGAAAAAAATTATATTATGAACTATAAGTTCATAATATTATGACAAATCAATATCTAGTGAATATATTGAGTTGGTCTCGATTTGTTAGCTAAACGTGTTTTAGACGAGCTCGAATTCGAAAAAACCGAGCTCACTAGTGACTATTTTCATTTAACAATACATTTCAATAAATTTAGTATCTTAAGTGGTTATCAAATAATACTAGTAGATATCATATACACATGCACAGATGTACATAAAATATTAGTAAGTAATATTTGAAAATTTAATATTAAAATTTTAGAGATTATGAACAATTGTTTATTATCATTATATAATAATAACAATTTGATTATTATTATTATTATTATTATTATTATTATTATTAAAAAAATTGTTTATAAGCTTCTAAAGTTGTTTGACTATGCTATTAAAACAATTTACTAATTGTTTTTAAATAAATTTTTTCATGAGATACAAAAGAAAAAGATATTGATGTTAAAATACGTAACTTGAAACAATTGTTTATAGTTATGTAATTTATATTTATTGTGAATTATTATTAGTTGGTATTAGCAATAACTATTATATAATATAATAGGAAACATACATGATTACACTCATTAAGATGTATTAATGTGAGAAGTAAAAAATATTAATGATAAATTTTGTAACCGAAAATGGAGATAAAATTTTAGATGTTTTATTAAATAAATTTTATTAAATGCTACATTCCAGCAATTATATATATATATATATATATAGATTTATCTCAGATTTAGCTTTCACTTATTGTATTTGTACCCAACTAGTACAACGCCCGTGTATTACACGGGTGCTTGCTAATTTTTTTTCTTAAAATCTAAAATTACTGAAAAAAGATAGTTGAAAATTTAAGTACCTTTTAAAAATATTAATATTATTATATTGGGTATGACACTTTTTATTTGTGCGACTTACTTGTGTTATATTATAATAATTTTTAACTTACAACATATAACTACATTAAACATAAATATATCAATTGAGAAATTTATAACTACATTAACATTATTATTTTTTATTATTATAAAAATAAATATATTTTATTAATTTTATATATACAATATGGATGTCAAATCGAAGATCATCAAAATATAATTAATTTAATATATTATATATGTAAAACCGATAAAAAATAAAAATTATCAACTTTTAAAATACATTTACAATTCAATAGCTAATTGTAGGAAACAAATCAAAAGCCAGAGATATATTAGTCACGTAGTGACTCACTATCTAAAATTACAAGGAATTAAAGGGTTATATTAATATAATTAATATTAAAATACCTAAGTTAGCTAAATAATATTTATGGAATGCCCGAACCTAAATTATTAATTATTAATATATAATATTATTTGTCTAAACCTAACTACGAAGCATGATTCTTCGCCAAGTAGGATTCTAAAGCACCAGAAGCAGCCACGTAGACTCAGCGCATTTGGGAATTATATATAGGGAGGATTATACTGCGAAAAGAAAATGTGTGTTTTGTTTTTTGTTTTTTTTTGTTTTTTTTTTTTTTGTGTATATAACTATATATAATGGCTTAGATTAATATGCTGAACTTTACATTAATCGAAAATGATAGGTAACTAAATTATGAGAACAAACCTTTAATAACCGGTTTTGAGTTAAAAACAAGTAACAGAATGCAAAATTATATATAAAATACATACTTGCACGATCACACGTTAAAATTTTATTTATAATATATTTAAAATATAATAGTTTTTAATAAAAATATAGATATTTGTGAATAAAAAATATGCAAAGACCTATTGATTATATTATTTACATTAAAAGTAGGAACCAAAAATAGTTAACAATAGAGATTTTTTTTTTAAAAAAGAAGATAATCCTTTTTTTTAACAACTCGGTACGATATTCATTGCCGAGTAACTGATTTATGAGAAAACACCTTTAATAACCCGTTTTGAGTTAAAAACAGGTGAAATAATTCAATAATCATACATAAAATACATACTTAAACAATCAAATGTCGTGATTTTATTTATCGTGCATTTAAAGTATGACATTTTTTAATAAAATTATGCGATTTGGGTAAAAAAACATGTCAACTTAATGATTAGGCCGAGCTCGAGACCAACCGATTAATACATTTACATTAAGAGTAGGAACCAAAAAAATCAAGAAAAAAATAGTAGAATAGAAGAAATAACATAATGGAGATTTTGTAGAAAAAAAGATAATCGAGTTTATTTATTTATTTATTTTTTTAATAACTCGGTTCGATATTCGTTCTCGGGTAATAAAATCCGAGTTGGTGACAAACAAGTTAAGCACGCACGTGCGAAAACCGCAATCTCCATTCCAACACGTGCGGACCTCCACGTGTCCGCCAGGCCCTCCCATCCACTTTTCCATAATATTTAGGAGAAAAATAAAATAAGGAAAATGCTAAGGTTCCGTTACGGAACCATTCCGTGTGAATTTGTAACCGTTAGATCATCATGTAACCGTCGTGGATAGTTGATCTAACGGTTACAAACCCGACGGAAAGGTTTCGTAACGGGTTTGTAGAATCTCCCATAAAATAAAATAAAATAAAATAAAATAAAACACAATTTATCAAAGATTTGACCTTTTCACAGTTCCCAGCTTTAGCCGGAGCTCTGAAAATCACCTTCAGTTTGTGTTTCACACGCACACACATTACACGCACATGTTTGTGTGCCATATTTTTATATATTCATTCATACCCATGTTGCTGCGAATCTCCATACAGTTAGTGGGGATTGAAATTGAACGATTAGTTGCAGCAATTGCCCAAAGATCAGATTTTTATCTCTTTTACTTTTACACACACACACAGAGAGAGAGAGAGAGAGAGAGAGAGAGAGAGAGAGAGAAATACTCGCGAGATAGCGACGGAGGGTTGATGGGTTTTTCCTCCCCTTCACATTTTCTCTATCTAGAATGGGTTTGTTTCTCTCTCTAGACCTCTGATGCGGTTGATATCACACGGGAGAACGATTGCGCGAACAAACCCTTTTGGGCGTGTTCTCAAATTTTCCCTCTTTTCGATTTTATTAGTATTTTTTGTCCCAATTTTTTTGTTCATTTTTTATTTTCTTCTCTGTCTCTGTGTGTGTGTGCGTGTGTGTGTGTGTGTGGTGAGATGGGGGCGTGTGTTTCTCGTCCGGAGAACTGCGTGGGGGGTAAATTCGGCGGGTCGAGGAAGAAGAGGAATCGAAAGAGGAGAAGAAAGGTTTCGAGGAAAAGGGCTCACTCACACGTGTCTGATCTGTCGTCGGACAGTAGAATCGAAGTCGAAAAGCTTACGCCTTTGCCGGAGGATCGTGCCTTTGATGATCCCACTTTTCATGGTTCGTTTATCTATCTCTGTGTGTATGTGTGTGTCATTTTGTGTGTGTTGGTTCATATGTTTGTGAGCTTTGGGATGAGTTCTTTGTTTTTGAGCATGGAGCTTGTAGATAATAATGGGGATGAAATATTAGAGTTGTTGATTTTGTTGTGTGAGATCTAAGTGTGAAACATTGTCTAGTATTGTGCAGTGTTGATGTATTGTTGTACTCGAAAAATGTGGAAGCTCATGACCAGCTGGGCTTGTTGGGTTTCAAGTTCATCGACTGTAGTCATCAAAAGATTTTGGATTTGAAGTCCTTATATTATGATCCTCCTAGGTTTTGTTTAAAGCTTAACTATCTTTGTTTTGTTGATTTTGGGTTAGCATTTTCTATCGGTTTAATGTGGATTATTCGTAAAACCTCGCGATGGTATACGTCTTTTTTTGGTGTCTGTGTAGCTTTGAGGCTTTAGAAAATTTGGAGTTTTAGGGATTGTTAATTGTTTTGAATGGTAAAAAAAGAACAGAACATAAGATTTTTGAAGCTTCACATGTTGTTAATTTCTTGATGGAAGTAAAATCACTTTGACCGCCATTCTAAAGCAGACAAAACGACACGAACTATTGGCGTAGAATGACTTTGGCATTTTACATTTTTACGGCCCCGTTTTTATCTATCTTGCTGTTAAATGGTTTGATCATGGTATTTTCAGCTACTTCTTTGTGGTAGTTAAGCTACTTTTTAGGTAGATGATTAAGACCAAACTCAATGTTCATTGTTGAAGTCAAAGAAAATTGGTGAGATTGTACAGATGTTTTCAAATTTTTAAATTTTTCTTTTAGGCAATTGAATGTACTTTATAGGTTCTGAAATGATCTTCTGATCTTTCACTGTCTGTTTTATTTATTCTACATTTTTTTTTTTTTGTCGGGCAATTGTAGAAAGTGTGGAGGAGGCATGGTTCGACTCAGCTGGTATCCTCGATTCGGATTGGAGTGATGAAGACTACCAAAGTATCCCTGATGGTATTGTGCAAAACTTTTTCTTGAAAAAAAAAAAAAAAAAAATCGAACTTCATAGCGTGTTCACAAGAATGGGACCGAATGATTTTGCTTCTGGTTTTGACATTTAATACGAAAAACAAGCACTTCATTTTTCCCCTTTATTATACAGAAATGCTCTCTCTAAGCAGCTCAGATGTAACATCCATAACGAATCCGGAGGGCTTAACCTCCGAGCTCAAGGCAAAACCCGAAGAATTACTTATCGGGCCAAAGCCCGTTTATGCGGATGAGATATCGGGCTCGGGTCCTAATGAGGAAACATCAAGTCATGATGATAATAATAACTTGTTGGGAAACTGCAGAGTTATCCCGAGCAACTGTTTGCCTTGCTTGGCTTCAGCCATTAATGGTGGTACGGTTGAAAAGAGACGGTCTTTTAGCTCGAGCCCAACAAACGGGAGGAAAAAAACCGTCTCGAAAATACCTTTTAAATGGAAGGAGGGAAATCCAATGTCAGCCATACGTGAGTATATGATTTTATTTCTCATCGATTTACTGTTTTTAAGTTTGTTGTTTGGTTATTGGGCAAAAAAATAAAATAAAAAAATAAATAAATAACTAAATTGTTATAATGAGTTGTTATGTTACTGGCATTAGTTCTTCTTTATTTGTTCTGTTATTGCCCAAAAAAAAAAAAAATGATATATA
>CACSLK010027837.1:12025707-12040620 GCA_902706635.1 Striga hermonthica | reverse complement strand
AAAAAAAAAAAAAAAAAAAAGTCGGTGTTTTATAAAATTATGAAGTAGGATTAGCAAATTGTTCGTGCAGTCTTACCAGCTTCGAAATCTGTTTCGAGGCCTCGAAATGAAATTTCCACTTCGACGAGGAGTGAAATGCAATAACCTGATTTTTCCTAACTGGGGAGGTTTCATACACACTAGAAACATTGGCCCCCATTTGTTTTTGTTCTTTTCCTTTCACTCACTGCTATTTTTTTCTTGTGAATTTTGTCACTTTTGCTTGTGCTGTCTAAGGCTTAGTGACAATGGCTTCTTTATAATGGCTTGTGCATAACTTTTTGCACAAATTTTTATTTTTTTTTAAACATTTTGCATGTGAAGAATATGTTCTTCAGGGGACCCTAACAATCACAACCACTAGTGTGTTGGATATGGAAATATATGGAGCTAATAAAACTAATATTGATGAGGGAAAAAGAGGGTCTTAATATGTTGAATTGCAACTTTATTCTTATATTCTTTGCTGGTTTTGTTATTGTTTAATAAATATGTAAATACTAGTATTAATACCCATGTACAACATGGGTGTTGAGTTAATGATATATGTGTAACGTTATTTATGTCTAATACCAAATCTAACTCTAGGGCAAAAATAATATAAAAACAACATTATGAAGCATAGATTTTCGCCATGTCAGCATCTGAAGCGTGAGAATCTGTCACCTAAGCTGAACACGTTTTGAATTAATATATAGGGAGGGATGAGACTGTGGCATCAAATTTGGAGGGCATTTGACAGGAGAAGGAAATAGAAGATCACATAAGATTCTTATATTTGTCTCTGGTAAAACTTAAAATGTTTATCAAGATCACTTGTTTAATGCAACATATTTATATTCTTATATTGTTTAATGCAACATTCTTATATTATTAATTTTTTTCGTTTAATTTGACTTATTGAATAAAGGGAGTTAAAATATTAAAAAATAAATTTAGTGAAGATTTGAGTCAGAATTTAAGGTTGTTAGTGAATATGGGTTAAAATATAATTATTAAAGTTGATATAATGTAAAAGTGATATATTAATAATTGTAAATGATTGATAGTTTCCGAAATCTTGAAGTGTTAAAGTTGCTAAATGTTGAGTGAAGATGACAATATGACACACGAATTAAAAACAAGAAAAGTAAAAAACACAAGATTTACGTGGTTCGGCAATGTGCCTACGTCCACGGCGGCTGAGGGATCTTTTATTATTCTCAATCGTATCAAATACATCAATACACCATGTATTTATACTAAAACCCTACAAGGTATAAATTTACTTAAATTTGCTCGCTCCACTCCGCTCACTTCGCTCGGTCGCTCCGCTTCCCTCGCTACGTTCGCTCCGTTACGCTCGCAGGCATCAGCCTGCCCTCTTCCTTTGTCAATATATGAGCCATACCAACAAATCTCCACCTTGGCGAATATATCACCTCCTTAGGAGAACACAATAGCGAGCATCTCTGCGAGACACACCAAGCAGACCGGGGGTACCATGCCACTCTAGCATGCAGAAACATTCAACAAATCCAAGCAATGCTTGAATTTGTCAGAAGTAACAGTCTTAGTCAACATATCAGCAGCATTCTCTTCAGTATGAACTTTCTCCAACTGAATATCACCAGATGTAATCCATTCCCTAATCTTGTGGAACCTCACATCAATATGCTTCGTCCTAGCATGATATATCTGATTCTTAGCCAAATGAACGGCACTCTGACTGTCACAATGTACTAGAACTCCACCTTGCTGAATACCCAACTCTCTAACCAGTCCAGCAAGCCACACTGCTTCCTTTGCCGCTTCAGCCAAAGCAATATACTCAGCTTCAGTTGTAGATAGAGCAACTATAGGCTGAGTATTCGACCTCCAACAAATAGGCCCTCCACCAAAAGTAAAGACATACCCAGTGGTAGATCTCCTATTATCCAAGTCCCCAGCATAATCAGAATCCACATATCCTACAACCAAAGGATCCAACCGCTGATCTCCAAACACAATACCATGTCCCGCAGTACCTTTCAAATATCTGAAAATCCATTTGACTGCCTCCCAATGTTGTTTACCCGGCCTAGACATATACTTGCAAACTTGACCAACAGCATGAGCTAAATCAGGACGAGTACATACCATGGCATACATCAGACATCCAACAGCACTGGCATAAGGTATCTCCACCATATCCTGAGTCTCCTTGTCCGACTTGGGACACTGATCAACAGAAAGCTTGAAGTGGTTTGCTAATGGAGTGCTCACCGGTTTTGCTTCATTCATCCCAAACCTCTGTAGTACCTTCTCCACATAACCCTTCTGAGATAACCACAGCTTCTTTGATCCTCTATCCCTGTGAATCTCCATCCCAAGAATCTTCTTCGCAGCCCCAAATCCTTCATCTCAAATTCCTGACTCAAAAGCCTTTTCAGATCAATAATATCTCGCATATTCTTGGCAGCAATAAGCATGTCATCAACATAAAGTAGCAGAAAAATCATAGAACCATCACCAAGGCTCTTGGTGTAAACACAGCAATCAAAATCACAACGCTTGTAGCCAATCTTCACCATATACGAATCAAACCATATATTCCACTGCCGCGATGCTTGCTTCAAGCCATACAAGGATTTCTTCAACCTGCAATATAAATGCTTCTTCCCTGGTTGAACGAAGCCCTCTGGTTGCTGCATGTAAATAGGCTCTGCGAGATCACCATGCAAGAAAACAATCTTCACATCCATCTGCTCCAAATGCAAATCCCAACTAGCCACCAATGCAAGTACAGCCCTGATCGAAGTATGTCTAACCACAGGGGAAAATGTCTCATCATAGTCAATCCCCTTTTGCTGTGAGTATCCTTTAGCCACCAATCGAGCCTTGAACCTTTCCCCTCCTTTTTTCTGTTACCGATGACTTCCTTGTGTAAATCCACCTACAACCAATAGCTCTCTTCCCTTCGGGAAGAACATCCAACTCCCATGTCTGATTCTTGTGTACAGAATTCATCTCTTCTTCCATGGCAGCCTTCCATCTATCATTATTCTCACAAGAAACAGCCTCCTGGAAAGTACAAGGATCCACACTAGTGATCGTAAGAGCAAATGCAACCATATCCTCATAACCAAACCTGACCGGAGCTTGTATATTGGTACGCCTCACTCTATCCCGAGCTAACTTGTAGCTCTCTGGCACATCAGTTGGGCCAGAAACATCATGATCAACATCATCAGGTGCAGAACTCGAACTCTCTCCTTTATCAAGAACTGCTGGAACATGTTCCAACTCCACCTGTACTTTATCCGCATCTGATCCCAACATAGACTGTTCATCAAACACTGCATCTCTACTAATCACCGTCTTCTTCTCAATTGGATCCCAAAACTTGTATCCCTTCACACCTTTCTTATAGCCCAGAAAAGTGCACTTCTTTGATTTAGCATCAAGTTTTGACCTCTCATCAGCAGGAATATGAACATAAACAGGACAGCCAAAAATCTTCAAATGATCAAAACTAACATCATTACCTGTCCATACTTCTTCTGCAACTTTGCCATCTAGAGATGCACGTGGTGATCTGTTAATTAAATAACAAGCCATACTTACAGCCTCAGCCCAGAAACTCTTTGACAAACCCGCATTCAGTCTTAAACACCTCGCCCTCTCAGCCAGTGTCCGATTCATCCTCTCAGAAACACCATTCTGCTGTGGTGTTTTACGCACTGTAAAATGCCTTTGAATCCCATGCTCCTCACAAAACTTCTGGAATTGTGAATCGGTGTACTCTGTACCATTATCAGACCTTAAGTACTTGATTTTCCTACCAGTCTGGTTCTCCACCTCAGCCTTCCATAGCTTGAATTTAGCAAAAACTTCAGATTTATGCTTCATGAAATACACCCAAACTTTCTTCGAAAAATCATCAATAAAGGTCACATAGTACAAAGAACCACCAATCGATGTCACTCTAGTAGGACCCCACACATCTGAATGTACATAATCCAGAATTCCTTTTGTCTTCTTCTTCCCAGTCTTGAAACTGACTTTTGTCTGCTTTCCCAGAACACAAAACTTGCAGAAATTGAGTTTGCAAGTTTTAACACCATGCAGAAGCCCCCTCTTATGTAGCTCAGTCATGCCATGTTCACTAAGATGTCCAAGACGCATGTGCCACAATTTCGTGCTATCTTCACACGACTCCACCGAATGGACTCCACCTACAACTGTACTTCCCAACAGTTTGTAAATGTTCCCTGCAGTGATCCTCCCCTTCATCACAGTCAAGGCACCCTTCACAATCTTAATGGTTTCCCTATCCTCATCAGCCTTGGGAATGAAACCATTTCTATGCAAAGTACCCAAAGAAATCAAATTCTTCTTCAACTCAGGGATATGTCTCACATCACACAATGTCCTAACAGTTCCATCATACATCTTGATTTTGACATCCCCAATACCGACAATACCGCAGCATCTATCATCACCAAGAAAAACAGAACCCGAGTTGCCTGATTTATAAGTAGCAAACCACTCTCTGTTAGGCGTTATATGATATGAACATCCAGAATCGAGAATCCAAGCATCATCATACTGCGCAGTCGAAATAGATAACATATCTCCATCACTGCAATCAGATTCCTCATTCTGTACCACATTTGCAGACTTGGATGACATATCAGCAGTCTGTTTCTTCCACTTTGGGCAATCCTGTTTAAAGTGCCCTTGTTTCTTGCATTTATAACACGTCACAGTTTTCCTCCCTTTCGATTTGTCTCGCGACTTGGATCTGAAATTCCGATTTCCTGAATTATCCCGCACCTGTTTCCTTCCACGATCCTGGTTACCCTTCACATATAAACTGTCACTTTGAGAAGATGACTCTCCAGATTTCTGTTTCCGCTGGTTGTGAGCCAACAACGCTGAAGTAATCTCCTCAGTCTTGATCGTTTCTTTCCCATATGTAAGGGTAGTCACCATATGTTCGTAAGAAGGAGGTAACGAACACAGTAAAATCATCGCCTTGTCTTCATCTTCAATCTTGACTTCGAGTGAAGCCAAATCCGTGACAACCTGATTGAAGATATTCACATGTTGCCCGAAATCGGTCCCCTCCTGCATCTTCAGCCCGTATAACCTCTGCTTTAGATACAGTTTTGTCGTTAGGGTTTTCGACATGAACTGCGATTCCAATTTCTTCCAGATCTCATCCGCCGATTTGAGATGCATAACGTGATACATAACTTCATCTGCAAGGCACAACCGAATCGTCCCGGCCGCCCGTTCCTGCAGATCTTGCCAATCATCGTCTTCCATCCCCTTTGGCTTTTCTGCACGCAGCCCTTTTTGAATTCCTTGTTGCGCCAATAAATCTTTTACTCTCGTCTGCCATAATCCGAAATTGCCATGACCATCAAATTTCGAGACCTCGAATTTCGATCCTCCCGTCATCTCTGTCGCCCAATCAACCAGTCTCTGGTACCACTTGTTGAGTGAAGATGACAATATGACACACGAATTAAAAACAAGAAAAGTAAAAAACACAAGATTTACGTGGTTCGGCAATGTGCCTACGTCCACGGCGGCTGAGGGATCTTTTATTATTCTCAATCGTATCAAATACATCAATACACCATGTATTTATACTAAAACCCTACAAGGTATAAATTTACTTAAATTTGCTCGCTCCACTCCGCTCACTTCGCTCGGTCGCTCCGCTTCCCTCGCTACGTTCGCTCCGTTACGCTCGCAGGCATCAGCCTGCCCTCTTCCTTTGTCAATATATGAGTCATACCAACACTAAATAAATTAAATATCTAGCAACTTTTAGAAGACATTAAAACTTCAAATGGAATACCTCGTGACTTTTTAAAACTTTCTTACACAATTGAATACCTCGTGATTTTTCAAAACTTGTTGGAATTTCAAGTTAATACAATCATGATTATGCAAATACCAAAAAAAATTAGAATTCAAGATTCTTAAAACTACCAAAGTCTGAAAATAGTGAATAAACACATCTCCTAAACTCCTACTTGGTCCACGTCCCAATTTATTTTACTGGCTTAGTGTAGACATGGTCACGGGTCGGGCCGTGGCCAGGCCCGCGAACCACCCCGGCCCGGCATCGGAACTGACCAGGCCCGGCCCATATAGGTGTGGTTATGAACCGACCCAGAATTTCTTAAGGGTCAGTCTTTTATTCATTTCGTTTTTTTTTTTTTTTTTTTTTTTTAAACTGAACTGCCGGGTTGAACCGGCCCATACGAATTGCCGGGCGATTACGGGCCGAACAATTGAGGCCCGCCGTCCCGGCGGGCTGGGCCTAGCCGGGCCGGCACCTGGCCACCTCTAGCTTAGTGCGTATGAAAAGGAGAAAAGTGACCGACTATTTGACAAATAGGGAATATTACTTAAATAAGTAATCAAAATGTCAGAAGCAACAAATTCCTATCAAATATCAATATGATTGAACACTACATAAGTCAAAAGTGTGTCTGGAAAATACACACCAAACATATGCATACATAAGTTCACTCAAATTTAACTTTAACCACAACATCCTCAATACTATCGGTATAATCAAATAATAGTAAGACCTACTCCAACCTGTACCCAAAACGCAAAAATTGAGGTAAAAACTCTCCAACCGAACAGCAAACTCATACGCAAAATGAGTTTTTTGCTTTCTCTCTCATCCTTCAAACGCAAATATGCGTTTGGATCCAAGAAAATGCGTCTGAACTTTTTAAATTGCACTCAACTCCAATTTTGTATCTTTTATTACATATTGATCAAGATTGTGAAAAAAATTCATACCTATATTTGTACATATTTTTTATCTAACTTCTTTACACATAGTAAAACACTAATAAATAAATATATTATTCCCCTACATATTTTTTGTCCATTTTTTGTATACATCATAAAACAGTATATTTTTTTTTCCCCAATTTAATGTGTAGTTTGTGTTATGAATATAAAAGTTAATTTATGTTAGTTACTGATATAATTTGATGTTGATTTTTCTACAGATAATAATGCAAACATAAGATTAAAAATCTATAATATATACATTTAGAAAATTACAGTATATGTCATATGGAGTGTGTAGAGATAGTTAAATTCAATATGACCATCTTATTTTAAAATGTGTTCTAATATTTTTATGTGTATGAATTATTAATTTATAGATATTTTTTAAAGTTTAAAATAAGAAAACAAAATTTGCTTATTTTAAAATGTGTTCTAATATTTCCTGTGTACGAATTATTAATTTATAATTTTTTATAAAAGTATAATGTAAACAAAAAATATAATTAATTTTAATTACATAAAGTCTAAATTGAATTTAAAATAATAGTGTGGTTTAATTTGTAAAGTTGTAAAATATGTGGGTAGTATTGAAAAATTATAAAAGTTGGTGTAAAATAGAATATTCTGGGAATATTCTTTTGGGTTTGAGAATGAGTTTTTCGGTTGGAGATGAATTACTGCAAAATGGGATAGTTACTGCAAAATGGGTTTGAGTTTGAGTTTTTCGGTTGGAGATGGCCTAATCAATTATTCTTACCTATCGCATCAACTTTAATTCACTATTCATCAATACAAATAAATTTAATTATCCATCACTTCCATTCACTTCTCATAGTGTGAAATTCATTTTCCTTGGATCACATTGGAACCAATTCAAATTAAGATACCCATACAAAGCACATTCTAAACATAAGAAACTGTAGTAGTGACAGATAAATTCACAACAAACTGGCCTTACCTTACCTTTTCAGGATGCAACCACACACACACACACACACACATACAGAGAGAGAGAGAGAGAGAGAGAGAGAGAGAGAGAGAGTATTAAAAGATTTAATTTCCTCATTAAACCAAAAAAAAAAAAGTTCAAAAGTTCCAACGAAACCACCTCACACGGTCCTCAAATAACAAGCAAACGACGACTAAAAACCCATCCAGATGGAAAATATATATAAACCTCACACACATGTTAGAATAATTCATCAGGAAGCCACCTGAGCTTGCCCAGCTGGCGCTGGGCCATGGTGATTATAGCTGCCGCCGCCACTCGTACCTCTCCCACTTCGTCCCCTATACCCATAATTGCTCCTCTGGTAATAACCGCCACCTGGCTGATCGTAAAACTGGCCACGCCCGTTCGGAAAGCCACCCCTACCGCCGCCTCTCCCTCCACGGCCGTTGCTGTATCCTCGCCGGCCGCCGCCGCCACCACGGCTACCACTTCGGTAGCCGTGATACGACTTCCGAGTCGCGTTTTGGTCCTTCAAGTCAACATCCCTCGAGTTTCGGTCGTGTTCAGAATCGGGCGAACCCTGTTCTGTTTGAGCTGGAATGTCCTGTGTTGTTTGTAAAACAGCAAGGGGTTATTTGTAATTTTCGAATGATAACAGTAGGTTCCGAGTAATCAAGACTAAACCTGAGTGGAATTAACCAAAACTTCATGTTACCTGGTTATATTCTTGAACATGACCAGTTTCATAAACGTAAGTATCATCAGCCTCGTGGGAATTGGGTTGTTCCTCTTCCTGCAAAAATTTGGATCTTTTCTTATAACCATGATATTCAAAGAAGGATATTGAATGCAATGGAAATGGAATTCGGACTCAAATATAATATATGTAAACCTCAAAGTGAGATTCTGGTAAAGGTAAGAACTTCACCATTAGAACTACCAGCTGGATTTTCATTCTCATGACCAATAAAAGGAACAATTGGCTCTTTGTTAACATCCAATCACAAGAGAAGCACACACACCAAATAAATAGTCTTAACAAGATTAAATTCAAAAAATGGAGGGTAGTTAGAAAGCATTACAAGGCTCCTACAGAGAGTAACAAATAAAAATGTGCTCTTTGACAAGTGGTGCAAAATCAACAAAGATCAAATCGGATAGAAAATTCATTCTATCGACATGTAGAACGTAATTCACCACCACAGTAGCGAATGCAGTAACAGCTGACGAATTTTGCCAATACCATTTTCCCTTCCTAAAGGAAACCAAAAGGTAATGTAAAAAACAGAGGGCTTTAAATAAATTCTACCTCTTGCTGATATTCAACTGTGGAGCCCTCCACTGGGATGGTCGAGTCAACTGGAGGAACGGTAGAAGTACCTTGCACAGGCACCTGAAAAGATGCGTAATTGCCACCAGCAGCTGCTACTTCACCTGCATCTTTTATCTCGGGAGTAGTTGTGAAGTACTCTGAAGCCATAATCTTATTCAACTTTTCCCTCAAACCAGCATCTGAAATGGAATGGGATCCCATTATGAAGTAAGAAAATGAGGAAAAGTCATCAAGAAGCCACATTATGTGAAGATAAACCTAATAAACCACAACCAAGCTTAGATAATAAAGAATTGATCACATGAATCCTTTGAACGAATTTGGCATAAATGTCCAATAAAAAAATGAATCCGAGTTTTGCAAAACTGAGCTCAAAACTGTAACAAACAATCAGAAGTGTCATGCCTCGTGCACATTAGACAGGTAATCTGCATACTGTATTTGATATACACACGAATTTTGGCGCATAAGCAATTCTAAATAGGAATGTGAGATAGTAAATACTCATTACTCAATACCACAAACTAACATTTGAGTCATCTACTTATCAAGCCATGTAAATGCAAGAAATCACTCGATTCAAAACGAAGGTCTGCCCTAGAACCACACTACATCCACCAATGCAAGCAATGCAAAGAAAACATGCGCTAAAAGAGCAATGGAGAAACTTTTTTCATACAAGTGATGTTCGTGTTGGGATCGATCGGCTGCTCTGCATTTGCAAGCCATAGCTTGGCATGCTCCAAGCACTTCTGCAAAGCGTTCTTATGGGACAGGCTCGAATTTACTGGCCGGGAAACCAACAAGCTACCGAGCGAGGCAATGGAGTCCAAATCCGGCTCTTTCAGAAGATCCCCGGCAGCATCATCGTCCGTTACGCAATCATACGTCAGGCAGCAATTTCTCTCGTGCGTCCTGGTGAGCATGTTGTCCCGCCCACAAAACAGGGTCTTAACATCAAAGACGGTACCAAAGTACAGCAGATTCAGCAGATCGGAAACCGCCGAGTCGTCAGCGGCGGCGATTGCGATTCCCGATTTGGGCTCCATCTCCACGGCGGAGGCGGCCTCGCTTGGAATTTCGTCGGCGACGGCGTCCGGCTTCTGCTTGATTTTCCCCAGAGCGAGTTCGACTTCCTGTTCGACGGCCAGGAGGAGAGGCTGCCGGAGCTTCTCGAGCTCGTCTATGCCGGCCAGGACGGACGATTTGGAGCGTAGGGTTTCCTCCTGCTCCTTGTTGAGGGTTTTTCCCTGGGAAAGGGACTCCTCCATCTGGGCGATGCGGTTGAGCTTCTTGCGCAGGGCGCGGAGGCGCTTGTTGATGAGATTGAGGGCGGGCCCGTCGGTGGCGGCGGTCTCTGAGGAAGACGGTGCTAGTGATTCCGACACCGACATATTTCGATTGCTGATGCGGCTAGAAAGGCGAGTAAGGAATCAGGAGACTGGGTTTCAGGCCGCCGTAGACGGCGGAGGAAGGTGTAGGGAAGGGTTTTTGGGTGGAGCGGCGGGGTTAGGAGTGTATCGAGGATTGGTGGGTGGATTATTTAGCACAGTAGCTTTTTATTTTATGAGTCGATAATAATATATTTATACACATTTTTCGTATGAAATCAGGGGCAGGGCTGCAAACGAGCCGATCAGAATCGGACATTGACCTTATCGAGCAGAATTGAATTTTTTTTAGTTGTTCGAGCTCAAGCTCGACTGAATAAAAAATACAATAGTTTGAGCTCGACTCGAAATCAAATGCTCGAGCTTGGCTCGAATTCGACTCCAAATTTTTAAGTGAAATTATCATTAAGCATTTGTGTTATACTATTTAAATATATATATATGGGGTCTTTTCGTAATTTATCATATATATCGAGCAGCCCGACGAGCCGCTCGATAATACAAATATGGGCTCGAGTTCGTGCTCAAGCCGCTCGAGCTCGACTCGAGTTTGACCAAACTCGAGCTCGTGCACTCGCGAGCGGCTCGTGAGCCCTTCGACTCGTTTGCAGTCCTAGTATGAACACACCAAAAAATATATATTTTCTTTTGAGGAGTTTTATCAATAGAAGGCCCGAAAGATGGGTAAACTATCAATGCGGGGCCTGAAAGATTTTTTTTCTCAATTTGGGACTTAAATGATATAAAACTATCAAATTAAAGACCCGAAAGATGGGTAAACTATCAATGCTTGGGCCGGAAAGATTTTCTTTCTCAATTCGGTACTTAAATGTTATAAAATTATCAAATTAAGTCTAGAATTGACAAAACCCATAACACCATTAAATTGAGAGTTAAAAAAAAAAACAAAAGATTGGTGTTTAAATTTTTTAAAAAAATATTTAATTATTACTTTTTATTTCATATTCATCTACATTTTTAAACTATCAATGCATATGAATGAAATTTCAATAAGCATAATAGTCAATTTAAATATAAAAATCATAATAATTATTTTACTTAATATAATTACTTGCTTTATTCTTTTTAACAACAAACACATATATTTATGAGGATAATAATATTATAAACATTCAAGAGTACGACTGGTTATAAATTATGTAAAAATGTTTGAATGAAAAAGTGAGTTAAAGAGTAGAAAAAAATGATGGAAGAATGCAAAATTTTAAAAAATGTGAATGAATATGAAAATAAAATGTAATAATTAAATATTATTTTTTTTAAACTCTAGATTTAATGGTGTTATGAGTTTTTTTTTAATTATAGACTTAATTTGATAGTTTTATACCCTTTAAGTCCCGAATTGAGAAAAATAATGTTTCAGGCCCCGTATTGATAGTTTACCCATCTTTCGGGTCTTTAATTTGATAGTTTTATAACATTTAAGTCCCGAATTGAGAAAAAAATCTTTCAGGCCCCGCATTGATAGTTTATCCATCTTTCGAGTCTTGTATTGATAAAACTCCTTCTTTTTATTATTACAAAATTTTATAAGAACTAGTATTTATCATGTGCACATGCACAAAGAAAACAAAAAATTTATATATATTATATGTATATATGCAATAAATAAAATTTTATATTAGATAATGGATGTATTAAATTTTAAATTTTGACTATATGCAAATGTGTAATGTAAATATAAATTACTTAACTTACGTATGAATCTTTATATTGATCCATCAGTTTTAATGGACAATATAATTTAGTAATTTAGAGGGACCAGACAATTAATTAGTTAGAAAAGTATTACAATTATTTATATTATTGTTATAGCAATTGTTTATGTGATTTGAGACATATAAAATATGTCTTATGCATTTCGATCGCAATTGTTAATCTTATTTACTCTTATATAATCACATCAGACGATAATATATTTATATTAAATAATAAATAATATGGAACTTACATAAATAAGGCAATATGTTTATATTAATTAATAATTTTAAGCTTATATGCACTTCAATCATTTCTAAAACGAAGACCAAACCAATTATATGAGGTAGATACTAATAAAGTAATATAGATAGTAACTAACCAAAATCATGAATCTATGAAATCATAGTATCATACCAAATTTATCACCGTTAAATGGTCCGTGAATATCGAAGATATAGGCTTATATGACTTACCAATATATGGATTATTAATTAATATTATTAGTTAAATTGGTGTGATTTAAAAATAAGTATATTGCCATTTTTATATAAGTTAAAAATATAATGCGTGAATCTGCCAATATATCACCAAATAAAAATTAATCATGAATATGAAGATATATGCTTTGTTGATCCTATAAATATATCATGCATGAATATGCCTAATAAATTCAATATATTATGTGTGAATATACATGACTCACCAAATGAATATAAAATATCTTAACAAAAAGTATTTCCAAATTTATCAGAAAAATGTAGGCTTGAAAAAGTTTGTCAATTTTGGCAAAATAGATTAGTCCATTATATAGATATAAATATAGATTTTATAGCACATTGTATGAACTAATATTGGACAACAAACGCACCTCGAAATTATGAAGAATGCACACAATAAAGTGAAACACATTTTTTCTATGGGTTGTAACCTTTTCGTACATCTTAATTAGACGATGTTTCAACGTCTGTTGTAGCAATTAGTCTGTCAATTTTTTGATCGCCACAAAGAGGGGAACTGATACTAGCCCTAAGATACACCATTTTATCAAAAGAGCATAAATGATTACATTTTCTTTTAACACGTTGCAATACAAAATAAAGCCGCAAACGAGCTAGTTCTAATTGAACATAGGCTTTATTGCTCAATTTTTTTACTATAAGCTCGAAGAACAGAACACTTATAGGCTCGACAAGAAAAAAAAAATCGCCAATGCTCGTTTGTGCCGCTCGTTAATCGCTCAACCTTACAAATTACATGACGAACAAAACATTCGGTTGAAGTATTTTAGGTTATATTTTGTATATCCGAACAACTCGTTAAACACTCAATTTTACAGACTGAAGCTCCACCCGTGCACTCAAAACAAATGCAAAGTGCTCAAGCTCGAGATATTTTAACATAGATGTGTCACCCTACCTGATATGGATATAGTACCAAACACACCACACTTGTCACCTACTGTAATAATACCTAACCGTAAGAATTTTTGGTATTCAAATCCATATTTTCACAAGTGTGTAGTGAATAACGAATGTTGTTGGTGAATCAATTATTTTAAGTAGTTGTTGTAAACCAATAGGGCTTTTTTCACAAGTCTTATTTAAGGCTTCATTCTCGTTTGTTCTAGTAATTGAAGATTGAATAAAATTTATGTATTTACGAGAAAAACCTCTTATTTTCTCGTTTATACGCTGCACTACATCAGAAGTCCAAAGTACTCATATAGTAACAAAGAAAATACAATCAGTAATAAGTAATAGAAGTTCTTAATTATATACTGCCTCCATTTTTTCAAAATGAAAAAAAGAAATGGGTGATTGGA
Organism: Striga hermonthica; assembly: GCA_902706635.1. Classification (NCBI taxonomy): domain Eukaryota; kingdom Viridiplantae; phylum Streptophyta; class Magnoliopsida; order Lamiales; family Orobanchaceae; genus Striga; species Striga hermonthica. Next base: position 12,026,569 of record CACSLK010027837.1, on the reverse strand, counting down.
ACATTGTAGAAATCTTTAGGAGAAGATATCATGGACAAAAATATTTTGCTTGTAATTTTTAATTTCCAGAATTTTTTACATATGAAAAGAAAAAATAAATTGCTTTGTGCCAACAAGTAGGATAATTAATGGCACACTTTTTTTTTTTTTTTAATAATTATAAATCAATACAACATCTTTTCGGTAGTGATGCTATTTAAGTCATACTAGTATTTGATCATGTATGTAATACATAGATATATAAAACATGTTTTTGTTTGTATTTATTAATTAGACTTTCTATCATATAAAAATTATTACTATTTTCTTAAGTTATTTGTATCATTCAAAATTAATTGAGGCATATTTTAACCATGCAACGTTTACATTACTAACATGAATAAAATAATTTATATATTTGTGGCATATATGAAGAAAATCAACATAAATAAAAAAAATTATTGGTGTTTCTAATTTTTATAAAAAAAAATATGTGTCAATCATATTTTTCTTCCAACAATGCAACCAAATATAGCGGTTACAACGCTGAATGTGCCAATCAGCTTTAAATTCCAACATTAGCCGTTACACATTTGAATATTTTGCTACCAAATTTAGAATTAATTTAGTAACTGATCCAAAAAATAAATAATATATATATATATATATATATATATATATATATTAAGGTGTAATGGTTTTAGGATATTAATGAGTAATTAACTAAAAAAATGTAACTCAAAAATGAAAACAGGTTTTATGAAATGTTTTATTAAATGCATCAGCTAGTAATTATTTATATATAGATAGTCAGCCATGGCCGTGGGCCCGTGGCAGCATTGGTCCGATTTTCGTATCATTTTGTTCATTTTTTTTTTTTTTT
>CACSLK010027837.1:11947218-11961211 GCA_902706635.1 Striga hermonthica | reverse complement strand
ATGTTGTTGCTGTCAAAGTACAGGCTGCGTAACGTGCCCGTGATCCAGACGGGTCGCCCGACAATCGAGAACTTCATAACTCAATCGGCTGTTGTGCAGGGCCTTCAGGGGTGTAAAGGCAGGGACTGGTTCGACTGCATTTCGCACCACTCGTTAGCTGAGCTCGGGCTGCCCTTTATGTCTCCCGATCAGGTTTGTAAAAGAACACGAAAAATATCGTTTTTGAAGGGGAAGATAAAAGGTTGAGCCCTTTTTTACGTTTATTTATGATTAGGTTGTGGGCGTTAGGGATGATGAGTTAATTCTTGAAGCGTTCAAGAAAATGAAAGAGAGGGAAATCGGAGGGCTTCCGGTTATGGAAGGTGAGTCGAGGAAAATCGTGGGCAACATAAGCATAAGGGATATTAGGTTCTTGATGCTCAACCCCGAGCTCTTCTCGAATTTCAGGTACAATACAATTAGTGTTGCTATTAAATTAAACTAGTCTGGTTCGGCTATTTGATAAATGAGTCGAACTCGAACTCATTTAAAGCTTGTTTGGTTAACGAGCTGAGCTTGGCACAACTTGATAAGAGAATTTTTATAGTTCAGCTCATTAAGACTCGAACTCGGCTTATTATTAGTGATAAACAAGCCGAGTTCGATTTCAAGCTTGGTTATTGAACAAGCCAAGCTCGACTTGAGCACCCTAAGCTTGAGCCAAGTTTACAGGCCTAGGTACAATGTTTGTAATAAATCGAACTTTTTTAGCCTGCATTTGAAATTCATTTCTTGTTGCAAAAGTGGAGCTTATCTTGTCTTTATGTCTTATGTTACCACGAATATTGCAGGGGAGTTACGGTGAAGGACTTCATAAAGATGGTTAGCTTGGCAACAAACGACACGGGGAGGACAGTGACACCGATAACGTGCAATCCTGAGTCAACACTTGGCAGCGTGATAGACACTCTTGCTTCCAGAGGGGTCCACAGGATCTACGTGGTCCGCGACACGGGCAACGAGGTTCTTGGCGTGATCACACTCAGAGACGTGATCTCGTGCTTCATAAACGAGCCGAAAAATTACTTCGACGACTATTTCGGCTTCTCGGCTCAAGAGATATTGAGCCAGTGATGCTTTACTTTAGCAGCTAGTTCTGTTGCTTTGAAATAAAGCCATAAGGATAAATTTTTCCTTTTCTTGGATTAGTTTTTGAGTTTTTGTGGGAGTCACTTTTATGAACTTGTTTGTATCTCCAAGTAGTCTTTTTCCTGATCATTTTTATTTAAACCTTCATTAACAATCAAATCTATTTATCAGATAAAATATAAAATTTTCATCTTATTGGCCACAAGAAAGAAAGGAAATCTGCAGAGAAATTCTGATCATTTACAAAGCAGAAAAGAATTCTTTGAATCAAACAATATTTGCAAATCAAACAATGTGCATATTTTTCACACGCCTAACAGTTAGACTGCCTTACACCGTAACTTAGCATTTCGAACAACCTAACTAGCTCGTCGGCAACTCAAAACGGCACACCGGACAATAATGGCTTGTTCGGAGCCACTTCTCGACACACCCCTCATGAAAATCGTGCCCGCAAGGCATTCCAACCACATCACAACCCTTCTCGAACTCGTCCATGCAAATCACACACGAGCCGCCAGTCGAACCATCATCCCGAGCCCGCCACGCCCTCTTCCCCACAACGATCACGTCTCTTATACACGTCTCGTCAGTCGAGACCATACCAACCTCCTCGGCCTCCTCCATCGACCGGTCGATGACATCATCATAAAGATCATCATATTCATCGTCATCGTCAGAATCGTGCGAGGCATACCTATAGTAGTCCATCGTCACGTGGTATTCCATCTCGAGCCGGCTGTGGGCCCGTGCCTTCGCCGGGCTCACGTGCTTGACGGCTTCTTGGGCCCCCGCGAGGAACGTCTCCGCCAGGGTGCGGCGGCCATAGTGCGAGATGTGGGGCCACCGGGCCTGGAGAAGGTCCAGAATGGCGCGGCGGGCCGGGTCTGGTCGGAGGAGGTCGGTGACCGGGATGTGGTGCAGGAGCCAGGGGATGGTGTCGTTGAAGTCGCGTCGGGGCGGGTTGGGCGGGTCGAGGACTGTGCCGCGGCAGACGCCGGTGATTTTGAGGCGGACGGTGAAGTGGGTCGGGTCGGAGATCGGAGGGCCTTGGAGGGGGAGGATCCGGGGGACGGCTTTGAAGGAGAGAGTGCAGTGGTAATCAGAGGGATTCCGAGACATATTGGCGTAATTTTTTCTCTTTCTTTATTTTTTTATTTTATTTTATTTTATTTTATTTTATTTTTTTTTTCTGAAGGGACTGATATTATTATGTTATATATAAGTAGTGGAGATTAGAGAGGTTTATTTGGTTTTCCCAATTGGAATGGGAAAGGTAAATGAGTTGGATTTATAATAGGAAATATTTTCCACAAATGTATTATAGTAATGATAGGAGAAGGCTACCATCCCGTCAAGAAATCATTCCGTAAAATATAATATATATAGTTTTTTCCATTATTATAAGATATATATAGTTTTTAGCAAAAGTTATAATAAAACCTAATAAAAAACGTTTCAAATTTATATTATTAATATTTTTTTTCTTTTCTTTTAAGTAAAAGTTTGAACTACTTATTATCCAATCAGTTTATCTATTATAATAATTCTTGTGGAATTCAGTGCAACATGATTACAACTACTAATCTACGCTACAAGAAAATGATGAAATTACAATGAAAATTTTAACGGAAATATATTACAATAGAATTCCAACAACTATTTTAATGGATAATTCAATGCTATTCTTTCGTTAGAATTTTTCAACGAAAATTTCAACGAAAATATTTCGTTGTAATAATTTTCCCATTAAAATTTTCGTTGAGTTTTGAAAATTCTAACTGTAGATGTTGTTCATTTTGCTAATTAATATATATGTATGTATAATTATTCTAAGATTTTTAAATTTTTTAATATTTATATGCATACATACATATACTATATAATAAACATTTATAAATCATATTCAATTTATGCTCAATCCTATAATTACTACAAATTAGTGTATCGCTCTATTTACTAGTTAAATTTAACTACATCATATTTTATAAATCATTTCAATAATGTTTTGTAATATTTTGTGTTTGATCTTATGTACAATTAAAGAATTAAATAATAAATTTAGAATAGAAGAACATGCAACATATGCAATCCGAAAGAAAATTGATAGAATTATTAATATGACAGTAGGCCTTCTCTTTGCTACTTAATAGTTAGACAACTACACTCTTCCAACAATTATATTTATACTTTCATACTTAAATCTCATATACTTTATAGTGCAATATAAATAAAAGTATGACATTTCATAGTATAACAATGCATTTTTAATAGGAAATATATTGGTCTAACAATTAGACAACCTATCAATTATATGATTTTTGTTAATATGGAGCAAACCATCAATGAGTTTCGTGAGTGTAAAGAATGCTGAGATTTTAAAATCCCAGAATTAAGAAGTTATGTATTTTGTAATGCAACTCATTAATTATTTTATCCATTTTAAAATACAATTTTACGCCTATATATATGTATGTATGAGAGAAATACTATAAATTTTATAGTTCCACTCGAAATGTTATCCGTGTTGAGTCAAGTTGAATGCCTCATGTGTGATAATTTAATAAATGAGTCAGATCAGCTCGACTATTTAATAAAAAAAAAAAAATATGAGCTCAAACTTGACTTGTGCAAACTTCAATCTATTCGATTTGTTTAATAAAAATATTTGAATAGTCATTCTATCTCAAAAAAATTCATGAGTTGAACAAACACAATCCGATTCCAATTAACTATTTTGGCCCCTTCCAAATTTTTTTCCTAGATCCGCCCCTGTCTAATGAGAAACCAATTACGTCAGAACATTTTCGATGAAAATTCCGTTGAAATTATTTCAACGGAAGTTATGCCATTAGAATATCCGTTGGAATATATTACCGTAGAATTTTTCATTGTAGTGTAACAATTTTTTTATATTGTTATGTTACATATATATGCTACTATACTGTGTTTCTTTTTTTTTTTTAGATAAAACCTTTTACTAAGTCATATTTTAATCAAAACTTGTATATTATTTTATTTTAATGCCGATATAATTTTATTTCTGATTGTTCATTTTTTGTTATGAAAATTTGAAAGGGAATTGAACAGCAATGTTATACATTGCGGAAATATAAAATAAATTAATTGAAAAAATCTGCACATGCATGTTAAAAAAATACAATAAGATATATAATTAATCTATATATAATATAATAAAATGAGTTCTTATGTAATAATTTTATTTATTACAAGTATATAATAAACATAGGTTTCTTATTTATTTATTCGATTTATATGTATATTGTTTATATTTTACCAAGTGTTAAAATTATAAAATGTCCTATACTCATTATATAACTTATAACTTCAAATATTATGTACACTCATATAATGTATAATATTTATTTGCATATCTGCGTGTTCACATGATCGACTACTAATTTCTATTCATTACGATTTGAGAAAGTTATGATGAAATTCAAAGGGTAATTAATTAATTAACTAATTATGGAAAGTTAACTTCGACTAATGTACGGTTGAATTTAGGCAATCCCTCATATATCAGTGTTTTCATATTCTCGGTCAATGACCTGAGCTAGCCTTCGGATCATTGTGTTGATTGTTAAACAAGTAATCCAGGAAATAAACACCGGAAAGAAATTGTAAGATTACTCAAATACTTGAGATATACTTATAAATATGGTCTGTACTACTGTAAACCTTCACTAACAATCAAATATGTTAATACGTTTTTTTAGCATTTTATTTTATTTTGCTTTTCTGATTTTTTGTTATCTCTTTATATATATAAAAATATATTTATATTAGTTATTTTATTTTGGTAGAATATTATTATTATATGGTTTCCTTTTCTCAATAGCATTCTTACTTGGAGAGGAAGAGATATGGATGGAACTTTATATCTTGTAGAAGGAGAAAGATTTGAAAAGAATAAGAGACAAGAGCAGCAATTGTCTCTTTGGTGAGATCACGACAAGCATTATCTCTTGGAGGGCTTTGGAACATGATGCAGCGGATATACGAAAATGGGAAAAGAACGATCAATTTCACGCAATAAAAATGTTTCTCATTATTCTGCCTTCAAGTCCCAGATTACAATCCATAAATAACAGATAAAGAGTCCTTCATGCAGCCAAATACTGACCAAGTCTACTAAATAAAATAACAACTTAGCTAAATAAAATACTAACTTAAAGAAATAAAATAAAACAATAAATATGAAACGGCTAAATTTTTATTTTGGTGTTGGAATGCGGTCATGCTTCTCCAAAAAGGCTAACGCGAGCTCGTCTTCATCATCCTCTGTTGGAATTGTGGTCACCCTTACTGCATGAGTGAAGCTGCTGCAAGTTCCAGCTTATTTCTTTTATGTCATATTTTTCCTTTTTTCTTTTCTTTGTTGTTTCTTTTATTTTGCTGTTTCTTAGCTTAAAACGTGGTAGCAACTTTATAAGTGTAAGCCGTTTTTCCTTTTACATCAAAACGCTGTCGTTTTGATGACAACATGGGACGCGTGTGCATGAGACCTTTATAAGGTCGTACTGTACTTCTTCTTCATTTTGAGATTTGTAGAAATAAAAAAATTGTTGTTCCAAAAATATCTTTCTCTGAAAATAGGGATTCTACATGGTATCTAGAGCGATCGATACTGGCGCCTGAAAACTCAAGATCTGCTACCGTGAGCTGTGATCGAGCAACGCGATCTGAGATCTCTTCTCAAACACTACTGTTTCTCTGATTTGATTTCTGAGCTACGAGCAAGCTTAACAATGGCGCAAAGGAGAAATGAGGCTTGGCCTTTGCTCAATACCAACACTGCATCAGGATCGAAGCTTCAAGAGCAGGATCCTCTATTCTTACACGGTTCGGATCATCCTGGTATGTGCTTGTCAAAAATCCCCTAACTGGTAACAATTTCCTTTCATGGAAGAGGTCGATGATAATTGCTCTTAGTGCTAAAACGAAAATTGGATTCATCAATGGAGAAATTGAAAAACCTAATGAGAGAGATGAAATGTATGCTGTTTGGAAAAAGGTGGACTGGACGGTCCTTTCATGGATTTTGAACTCTCTGTCTAAAAATATAGCTGAATCTTTTATGTATGCTGAATCTGCAAAGGATCTATGGGAAGAAATATGTCAGAGATATGGTGAGAATAACGGTCCTATGAAGTACAAATTACAGAGAGAAATTAGCAGCTTGAATCAAGGAAATGAAGCAGTTGTTGATTACTTTAATAAGCTTAAAAAGCTTTGGGATGAATATGCCTGTGTTGCACCTGTGAGAATCTGTGATTGTAATAAAGGAAAGCAGGTAGCTCAACATGAAGCTGAAACAAAACTCATTCAGTTTCTCATGGGACTTAATGAGAGTTATGACAATTTGAAGAACCAAATTATGTTGTTGGATCCTCTGCCTAATGTCAATAAGGCTTACTCAATGGTTCTCACAGCTGAGAGACAAAGAATAGTTCAAAGCTTGTACACTGATAGGTTGGATAGTACAGTGCTAGCAGCAAGGACAGAGGGATATGGTAGAAGCAACTATACACCTGGTAGAGGTGGAGGACAATGGGGCAATGGGAGAGGAACTCCTAGGCTGTCAAAGGAAGAAAAATCCAGACTTATTTGTGAAAAATGTAGAATGAAGGGTCATAACACATCCACATGCTTCAAGATACATGGCATACCAGATTGGTACAGAGATTTTAAACAGCAACAAGGAAACTCGTATGCCAACAATGTTGAAGCAGGCATTGAGTTGACAGATCAAAGGAAAAGGGTGAATGAAAAGGGGGCAGAATTACCTGATCTTAGTTCTTAGTTCAGCAACTCAATGAACTTACTCAATACATTAAAGGAAAGGAAAACATGGAAAATGCCTTGGATTATGCACAGTTTGTTGACTTGACTGGGAAAGAAAAGGGCAATGATATGCATTATGCCTTATCAACAGTTGAGGATGGTCAAGAGGGAGAATGGATCATTGATACGGGTGCAAGTAGGCATATATGTTCTGACATCAAACTCATTAAGAATCTACAGGCACTCAGTAATCCAATTAACACATGCTTACCAGATGGAACCCTAAAAAGGGTTGAAAGTAAAGGAGTGGTGGTCTTAAGCAACAAGATTACTCTTGAAGAGGTGTTATTTGTGCCATCCTTCAAGTATAACCTTCTCTCAGTAATTCAACTATGCACACATAGAGGATTGAAATGGACTTTCACAGCAACAACTTGCTTTATTCAAAATCAGCAGGATGATGAACTTCTTGGCATGGGGAGATTGAAAGGAAATCTATATGTGTTTCAAGGGGATCATGAGGAACACAGGAATGCACAATGTAATCTCTCCATGGAAAGTTGGCACAAAAAGTTAGGACACCCCTCCATTTCAACCATGAAGCACTTCAGCTTTCTGAAAGGAGCCTGTAACACACAGGATGAAGTCCTGATTCAGAGGTGTAATGTGTGTTACAAGTCCAAACAACACAGGTTACCTTTTCAACATAGTGAAATCCAAACAACACAACCCTTTGATCTGATCCACATAGATATATGGGGACCTTGTCATGGCAGGAACTTAACAAACACTCCATATTTTCTTACTCTTGTGGATGACTTCAGTAGGGGTACATGGATATTTCTTATGAGCAGTAAAGCACAGACAATTGGGCTGGTAAAGAACTTTGTTGTCATGATAGAAACACAATTTGAAAGGAAAGTCAGAAAGATAAGAACAGATAATGGACAAGAATTTCTAAGTAAAGATCTACAGAATTTCTTTGGTGAAAAGGGGATTGTTCATGAGACCAGCTGCACATACACTCCACAGCAAAATGGTGTGGTGGAGAGGAAGCACAGACATCTACTCAACATAGCAAGGGCCTTGATGTTTCAAAGTAATCTTCCTCTTAACTTCTGGCCCTTTTCAGTGTTGACAGCAGCCTATATTATAAATAGACTACCTAGTGCTGTCCTTGGGTGGAAAACTCCTTTTGAAAGGATTTACAATAAGCCACCAGAATATCACAACATCAAAACTTTTGGATGCCTAACCTATGCAGCTAATGTGGATCCCAAGAAGACTAAATTTGACAGAAGGGGCTTAAGATGCATATTTCTTGGCTATGCAAATGGGAAGAAGGGTTTTCAGCTCTTTGATTTGGAAACAAAGACACTTGTGATATCCAGAGATGTCATATTTCTTGAGAAGGTATTTCCTTACAACAAAAGAAACATGGAGTTAAATGATGAGGTTCCTTTGCCCATTGCAGAAGACAGATGTAGTCAATCAGAAGAGGATCTACTTGATTCCACTACCAACCCACCTGATGAAGATATACAACAGGCATGTCCCAGGAGGAGTGAAAGAGTAAGGCAGAAACCAAAGTGGCACGAGGATTATGTGTGTAACCAAACAACTGCAAATGATTTAGAACTGGCAGACCACTACTTGGCTTTCATGGCCAATGTCAGTACAGAAAAGGAACCAGTTCATTACTTCCAAGCATGCAAGCACCCAACTTGGGTTGATGCTATGCAAAGTGAGTTGCAAGCATTAGAAGACAATTGTACATGGGAACTTACAGACTTGCCAGCAAGTAAGAAGCCCATAGGCAGTAAATGGGTATACAAGATAAAAAGGAAAAGTGATGGGTCTGTGGAGAGATACAAAGCTAGGTTGGTTGCAAAGGGATACAATCAAGTAGCATGAGTGGATTATTTTGACATTTTTTCACCAGTGGCCAAGCTAGTTACAGTGAGGGTCTTTATTGCAGTAGCAACCATGAATGGCTGGCCATTGCATCAACTAGATGTTAACAATGCTTTCTTGCATGGCTATATTAATGAGGAAGTTTTCATGACACCTCCACAAGGATACTCCAAGGCTAAAGAAGGACAGTTTTGTAGGTTGGTCAAAAGCCTATATGGGCTAAAGCAAGCCTCTAGAGAGTGGAACAATGAGTTGTGCAAGAAACTTTCTCAATTTGGTTTAACCCAATTTGTATATGATCACTGTCTCTTTACCCTTTCTTCAGCTAACCATTTTCTAGCTATTTTAGTCTATGTGGATGATATTTTGGTGACTGGTTCAAGTGAGGAGCTCATCACTCAATTGAAGAATTATCTAGATGCTGAATTCACTATCAAAGATTTGGGACAGGCAAAATTTTTTCTTGGAGTGGAAATTCTGAGGAATGCTACTGGAACTTTTCTTTGCCAAAGGAAGTATATTATGGACATGCTGGGAGATATGCAAATGCTGGACTGCAAGAGTGCAGCCACACCCTTACCTCATGGCTTTCATTTACAAAGTCAAGATGGAACACCACTTGCTAATCCTGATCAATACAGAAGGTTAATTGGAAGACTTCTTTACTTGGGAATGACTAGGCCAGATGTAACATATGCTGTTCAGCAACTAAGCCAGTTTGTTACAAGTCCACACTCTTCACACTGGGATGCTGATGTTCATATTCCTAGATATCTCAAGGGGTCTGCTTCTCTTGGACTTCATTTTCCACACAACACAGAGGGCCTACTGTTAGCTTACAGTGATGCAGACTGGGCTGCTTGCAAAGACACAAGAAGGTCCATCACTGGTTATGCTGTTTTTCTAGGAGGATGTTTGATCTCATGGAAGAGCAAGAAGCAGTGTACAATGTCTAAATCCTCTGCAGAAGCTGAATATAGGGCACTCAGTTCTACAGTTGCAGAGCTCATGTGGATCTCTTATATTCTCCTTGACTTTCATGTAAATGCAGTTCAGCCTATTCCTTTGTGGTGTGATAACAGGGCTGCCCTACATATCTCAGCCAACCCTGTTTTCCATGAACGCACTAAGCATTTGGAGATTGACTGCCATTTTGTTCGAGACAAATTCAAATCTGGCTTTGTTCTTCCCATGCATATCTCCACCAAACTACAACTAGCTGACTTATTCACCAAGGTGCTCACTGGTTCTCACTTTCGGTTTTTGGTGAGCAAGTTGGGCATGGTTCCTTTTCCTCCTCGCCCAACTTGAGGGGGGGCTGTTGGAATTGTGGTCACCCTTACTGCATGAGTGAAGCTGCTGCAAGTTCCAGCTTATTTCTTTTATGTCATATTTTCCTTTTTTCTTTTCTTTGTTGTTTCTTTTATTTTGCTGTTTCTTAGCTTAAAACGTGGTAGCAACTTTATAAGTATAAGCCGTTTTTCCTTTTACATCAAAACGTTGTCGTTTTGATGACTGCATGGGACGCGTGTGCATGAGACCTTTATAAGGTCGTACTGTACTTCTTCATTTTGAGATTTGTAGAAATAAAAAAATTGTTGTTCCAAAAATATCTTTCTCTGAAAATAGGGATTCTACATCCTTCCCCGGTTGGGGAGGATTCGCCCTCGAATCCACGGCGAGCTCGTCTTCTTCCGAATTGTCACCAAGGAATGGAACCAAGTGTTTCACATTAAAGACATCCGACGTGCGGATATGAGATGGAAGTCGTAGGCGATATGCATTGGGGTTTACTTTCTCGAGGACCTCCAGCGGGCCAATCTTACGGGCTGCAAGCTTATTAAATTCGTGAGCGGAGAAACGATCCTTTGTCAACACAGCCCATACGAAGTCGCCAACATCAAATTCGACGTGCCGGCGTCGAGCATCCGCGCGCGACTTATAAGCAGCCGTCACCTTCTCCAAATGCGAACGAGCAGATTCGTGTACACGCTTCAGGTCCTGGACCATGTCAGCAGCCCGGCGATCCGCCTGCACGGAAGACGGCAGCGCTAACAAATCCGCTGCACTCCGGGGACGCGTGGCGAAAAACTACCTCAAACGGTGACAGCCCGGTTGCACGACTGACGGCGGAATTATGGGCAAACTCCGCTTGGCTAAGTCGCTGATACCAGCACTTCAAGTTTTCACCAACTAAACAACGGAGCAAATTCCCGAGGGATCTATTAACAACCTCCGTTTGGCCATCCGTTTGAGGATGATATGCACTACTAAAGTCTAAGCGAGTATTAGCAAGACGCCACAAACTCCTCCAGAAAAAGCTAAGGAAACGCGTGTCGCGATCAGAAACAATAGAAGATGGAAGGCCATGTAATCGATATACCTCACGAAAGAATAATTGTGCAACATGTACAGCATCAGTCGTCCTCTTGCAGGGAATGAAATGAACCATCTTCGAAAAACGGTCGACCACTACGAAAATAGAGTCGTTACCTCGCCGAGTACGAGGTAGCCCGAGAACAAAATCCATGCTTATGGCGACCCATGGCTGCGAAGGAATCGGCAAGGGACGGTACAACCCGACATTTGAAGCCACACCTTTAGACACATGGCACACACGACAACGCTCAACAAAGCGGTCACATCTCGGCGCAAAGAAGGCCAAAAGAACGACCGGCGCACAAGGGCAATTGACCGATCACGTCCCACATGGCCCGAACCGTGAATATCCGCAATAAGCTTTAAACGAAGGCTGCAATCGGGGACGCACAAGCACACTCCACGAAAGACAAACCCATCAGCGAGTGTATAGTCATCAACAGGGCCCAATTGAAGACGAGAAAAGAGAGGCCCGAAAAAAGGATCGGTGGAATAAATATCACGTAAAACATCAAAACCCACCACAGATACGCGCATGTCTGTTAACAAAGCGGCCCGACGGCTCAGTGCATCCGCCACTCGATTATAGATCCTCGAGCGGTGCCGTAGGACAAAGGTAAATTGTTGTAAATAGGAGGACCATGTCGCATGACGTGCTGAAATGTTATCCTGAGATGATAGGTGGCGTAAAGAGTCATGATCGGAATATAGAACGAACTCCTTCTGAAATAGATAATGGCTCCAGTAACGGACAGCCCAAAACACCGCATAAAATTCGACGTCATATGTATTGTAACGAAGACGAGGTCCGGACAATTTTTCACTAAAGAATGCCACATGTCGACCATCCTGGCTTAGAACAGCTCCAATCGCGACTTTGGAAGCATCACAAGAGAGTTCAAACGGGCGAGAAAAATCTGGAAGAACCAAAATAGAAGTCGTGGTTAGCTTGTCCTTGATAAGAGCGAACGCCTCGGCAGCCTGAGGAGTCCACGTGAAAGTCGTACCCGTCAGATAATCCGTGATTGGTGCAGTGATCGAACTGAAGTGATGAATAAACCTCCGGTAAAAGGAAGCGAGGCCGTGAAAACTGCGAGCCTCCGTAAACGACTTCGGCGTCGGCCAGTCACGTATATCGGTGACCTTGCTCTCATCCACACGTATACCCTCGGCCGAAATAATGAACCCCAAGAAGAGAACCGATGGAACTATGAAGAAGCACTTACGTGGAGCCGCATAGAAAGATTCAGATGCAAAATGAGAAGGACAGACCTCACATGACTTAGGTGCTCCTCCAGTGTACGACTGTAAATGAGGATGTCGTCGAAATAAACAACGACACACCGACCAATGAGATCACGTAGTGCTTGGTTCATTACCCGCATGAAGGTGCTGGGTGCATTTGATAGCCCAAAGGGCATAACCAACCACTCGAAAAGACCCTCCCTAATCTTGAAAGCCGTCTTCCATTCATTGCCTGGTCGAATGCGAATTTGATGATAGCCACTCCGAAGATCAAGTTTGGTAAATATGGAAGCACCATGTAACTGATCCAATAAATCGTCCAGACGCGGAATAGGAAACTGATAACGCACAGTAATCTTGTTGATGGCCCTGCTATCCACACACATCCGCCACGACTGATCTTTCTTCGGAATAAGCAATGCCGGAACGGCACACGGACTTAGACTCCACCGAACCGCCCCACACTCCAAAAGGGACTCCACCTGATGTCTCAATTCCTCATGTTCTGCCGGGCTCATTCTGTAATGCGGGCGGTTAGATAAGGAAGCCCCCGGGTCTAGGTCAATCTGGTGTTGGATGTCACGAAGTGGGGGAAGACCTGGTGGTAGATCCTCAGGAAACATATCAACAAACTCGTCAAGTAGCGGCTGAATTGCCGCCGGTGTGGTCTGTTCGGTCCCAACTTCAGCCCCTACGAGAAGTAAGACAAACGGTGCCTCGCGCATCTCATCTTGAAACTCAGCACGAGAAACTAACAAAATTGGAGAAGGCCCGGTATTGGTCAACTCTCGAGGAGGAGACGAATGAAGAACCATACGAACACCGTCAAACAGAAAGCTGTACGTGTTGAGTCGCCCGTCATGAACCGCCGACCGATCAAACTGCCATGGACGTCCCAAGAGAAGATGGCACGCGTCCATGGGCACCACGTCACACCATGTTGTATCCCGATATTTTGGCCCAATAGAAAAAGTCACAACACCCTCCGGTCGACCGTAACTGAATTGTCTCGCTGGATCCAGGCCAAGGTATAAGGTCGCGGGTGTGGTTCAGTCGACAAACAAAGGCGCTCAACGGCATCTTGAGCCACAACATTCTCACATGCACCCGAGTCAATGATGAACCGACACACGCGACCACCCACCGTACAAGTAGATTCAAAAATCCGTTGCCGTTGGAGAGAGTCCTCGTTTGAAGCCCGAGGAGATAAATAAGTTCGTCGTAGAACCAGTGCATGACCCACATCCCCACACAAATGTTCCTCTGAAGGTTCTGGTATGTCATCATAAATAGGTAATGAGTCGTATACAATCCATCAACTCCCTCCGAAGGCACGTCCGTCAAAAGTGACCTCGAACCACCACGCTTTGGGCATGCCGCCTGTCTGTGACCTGCTTCCCCGCATGCAAAACAGCGGATGCCGTTTCTTGGTCGTGAGCCCGCTGCTACCACTGTGGAGCCAAAAGGGGTCGGCGATCCCGCGACAGCCCCCGGAGTCACGCCACTATGCCCCGCCACG
>CACSLK010027837.1:11912928-11931644 GCA_902706635.1 Striga hermonthica | reverse complement strand
GAAAAATGATCAATCTTTCACGTAATTCTTTCATCATTATCGCACTTATTTTGCAAGAAAATGAAATGTTGAGATCTATTTTGTTAATAAAAAATTAAAAAATGCGTGGACCAATTTATAACTAAATACACGTGGATAGAAATTGGGT
The DNA here is from genome assembly GCA_902706635.1 of Striga hermonthica. Taxonomy (NCBI): domain Eukaryota; kingdom Viridiplantae; phylum Streptophyta; class Magnoliopsida; order Lamiales; family Orobanchaceae; genus Striga; species Striga hermonthica. Next base: position 11,931,496 of record CACSLK010027837.1, on the reverse strand, counting down.
CATTTTTTTTTTCTTTAGTTTAATTTACAAATAGAAATTTTACTTTTCTCATCTTCATAGTAACATAAATTATTCATATATTATTTTATTTGTAGAAAAGTAATTATGACTTTGTTTTTATGAAAAATTATGTTATCACGGAGACATTTTTATGAAAAAAATTGAAGGAGTGTCATTAATGTGACAAAGTATTTTTTTTTAATGGTATGTCACATATTTTTGTACCCTTATGAATTAAATTTGAAAAATTTTAAGAAAAAAAATATATTGTATTCTTTAGTTACAAATAATTATATGTTGTTATTGTTTATAAAGTCACGAATTCATATTTTCTAATTATTATTATTATTATCATTATTATTGTTATTATTATTATTATTATTATTATTATTATTATTATTATTATTATTATTATTATTATTATTACTGTTGGTGATAATGAACACACTTAATCTACTGTTAAATGTATTGAATTTTTCTTTTACATTATCTCAAATTGATGATTTTTAAAACAATCTCTTATTAAATTATAATTCATTCACATCATTTTTAATATTAAGCCGCGCAACGCGCGGGTGACGTACTAGTCAAAATTAAAATGTAGGACAAAAAGTTTGAGTAGTTTATTGGTCTGTCAATTGTAATGCCAATAGTCAATGAATTAATTTATTATGTTGATACAATATTTAAAATAGACCATCTCAAGTTGCACTCTTATTGGATTTTATTTTTGTTTTTAGTATATACTAGTGTGTGGCCCGTGCGATGCACGAAAAAATAATATTACGATTGTATTATAAATTAAATATACAAATAAATTAATCAAAATTTACCTATTGTTTTTAAATTAAATCGTGTTGGACACAGTCCGACCGGATGGACCGAAAACAAGTTTATACTCAGTCTAGTTCACTTGAATAAAATATTTGCTATTGAATCAACACCAGTCCATTGAACTGGTTGGGTCGATACGATTTTATAAATAAATTCGGTTATATTTAAAATTATATTAAATAAAATTGGATATTTTAATAAAATAGAGATTTATAAATTTTTTATCAATTAATTTAAACATTTGAATTCTTAAACTGTTTAGATATTTAAGTTATAAAAACTATTATATATTAAAACATATTTTTAAAGAAAAAAATAAATTACATGATTTTTATAAATTAAATTATATGATTAAATTGTATGATTATATTAAAACGTATTTATAAATTAAATTGTATGTTTTTAAAGAAAACAATAAGAAAAATAATAAAACTACTATTTCTGAGTAGCATTAAATGATGACCTATTTTTTTGCTACTAATTTTAGTAAATATGATGACTTTTTATATAAGTATAGATTCGGGATTGTGCTAGTTCTAGATTTAGACTATTTGTATATAATCTTAGTTCTATTCAATCTTGTTATAAAGCCCTTAACGTCGAGTTTGACTCGGCTCGTTAACTTAACAAGCTAATAATCGAGGTCCAATTTGACTTGTTTATCAATATTAAAGAGTCAAATTCGAGCCTTAACGAGTCAGAATTGAGCTTAACGAGCCAAACAATAAAAAAATTAGATAAAACTTATTTTATTGAGCCTTATCACGCCGAGTGTTAACCAAACGAGCTTTAAATGAGCCCCTGTCTTAGCTCGTTTATCAAACGAGTCGAGTCGAGGTCACGAGCGGCTAGTTTAATTTAGCAGCTCTAATCGTAACTCAGCTCGACTCGACTCGTTCAATTTAGCAGCTCTACCCGCAACTCTATTCGACTAATTGATGGACTTTGTTTCGATTGCGGTTTAGGACCCGTTTTATCCTTGAAAAGCGACTTTTTATAAATTAATTAATTTATTTATTTCTATAAACTATATTGCAATAAAATAATTTTTAGGTGGCATGTGTATTGCAATAAACTGAATAAATGGAACATAATAATATGATTATGTGACCATATGTCACCCTTATTTAGGTCAAACGCGGGATGATATGTTTATATGCCGCGAGTTTTTCAAAGACAAGATTTGAGTGATAAACTGTAGTATAGTTTAATTGGTTCAATTTTTTAGGATTCCCCTAATGGTCCGTGTTGGGGATGCCACGTGGACTTCAGCATCTGATGTTGGCTTTTGGGGCCCGTTGGCATTAAATCATTTGTTTCAATTATTTATTTATTTATTATTATTATTATTATTATTATTATTATTATTATTATTATTATTATTATTATTATTATTATTATTTTCAAAGTGGCAATTATATCTTAATTATTTATTTTATTTTATTTTTTTCAAAGTGGCAATTATATCTTAATCCCACTTTTGATAACAATGTGTGATATTCACATATCACATTAATGGATTTAGATAACCACACTAGATTTTACATTAGTATATTACAGAAATTTTTATGACGTAAGGTGGCTCGATTTGACAATTTTTTTTTTTTAAACAAAAATACATCGTTATATTATTAAATATCATATTTTGTTTATATATGTTGTTTTTAAGGGTATGAATTTAAAAGGCCAACCTTATATAATTAGGGTCTCACATAGTGCATAAGGGTATTAATTAAGGGAAATACTACGGTCCTGTTATGGAATCCATTTCGTCAGGATTATAATTGTTAGATCATTATGTAACCGTCGATAATAGTTGATATGACGGTTACAAATCTCGACAGACCGTAACATCTGCCATTAATTAATAGTAGTGCATAAAGTGGAAAAAGCAAATGTTAAAAACCTATAAATGTAAAGCCATTCAAAGGAATAAATAAGGTACCTCTAACTTTGGGCTTGTGAGGTGTTAGAAATTTTCAATATTATTTTATGACATTCAAAGATTCTTAAATTCGTTGAAATAATTGAATATTATGCAGGAAAATTGATTATTATTATTATTATTTTTTTTTTTTGCGTGATAGTGACTACTACCTCCTATTTTAAATAAATGTCGTTTTGGGATGTTGCACATCTATTAAGAATATTTTTTTTGTCAATAATAACCTTATTTAATGATGATAGAGATGAATGTTTTGAGAAAAAGATGAAGAGTGATTATGAAAAGACGTGATGCATTTATTAGCTAAATGGGGGTAATAATGGAAAAATATGTACAAAATATCCAAAATGACATTTATTTAGCAAATAGTTGATAAAGCTAGAATGACATTTAAAAAAAATAGGAGGGAGTATTTTTTTATAATTAAATATTTAATTGATGCGGAATAAAAGTATTCCACATTAAGTAGTTGTTAGTGGTACATTTATTAATTTCACAAAAATGAATGAGAAATAAGTTAGTAAATTTGATAGTTTAATGGACATTACATACTGTGTAAATCTTGAAATATAAAAGAAAGGATAAATAGCAATTTTGGTCCTATTAGACTATGAAAATAGCAATTTAAGTCTCACTTGAATGACATATAACAATTTAACTTGCAATTTAAAATTTTGCTGCAATTTCAGAACTTTTTTTTTATTTAACGGTCAGATGTATTGAGATTGCACAAAATTTTATATTACTAACACTTTAATTGCTAAAAAATTCACCCAAATATATACCTTAAAAAATTTGAAATTGCAACTTAGTTTTAAATTAAAAAACTTAAATTGTTATACGTCATTTCAGTAAAACCTAAATTGTTAAATTCTTCACTTAACTGGACCAAATCGGTAAGTAAAATGTCTGATGAACATTGTAAATTGAACACAAACTATTTACTTGACCATTTTAAGGGTTTCAAATGACGTTCACATGTCTACGGTCGGCAATGCCCACCACTTTATTTACATTAAAAACGTATTCTGAGAATACGTTTTTAAAATAATTTAATTGAAAAACATATTCTCAGAATATGTTCATATAAAATAAAGTGGTGTGCACTGCCCACCGCGGGCAGAGGATCAAAAATTTTCAAATGACTTGATACTAGAAAAGTTTACCATTAATATTAACTAGTACAACACCTGTGTATTACACGGTGTTTGTTAAAAAAATATTCTTAAATTTTAAAATTAATGAGAAAACTATATTATATTTAGTTTATTTTTTACAAAAAAAATATATTATTATATATTTTAGAATGATATGTGTTATTTATGACTTACATGTGTTATATTATATTAGTTTTTATAACTTATATCATATAAATACTTGAAATACAAATATATTAGTTGATAAATAATTTTAATTTTTAATTAATATTAAAAATAATTTTATTATTGTTATAAAGATAAAGATAAATTATTTTTTTTATACATGCAATATGGATGTTAAATCGAAACTCATCAAAAGAAGATTAATTTGAATATTACATATGTAAAACTGATAAAAAATGCAAAAGTTACTAACTTTTAAAATATATATACAATTCAATAGTTATAATAAGGAATGATATTAAAATGTAATTAATAAATGTAACATGACCATAAATAATCAACATAATTATCATAATCCGAACCTAATTATTTTTTGTTTAGAATTAAATTAAACTTTACTCAAGCCTAATAACGAAGCATGTAATTTTGCTACATAGGATTCCGAATCACCAGAAACATCCGTATGATCAACGCGTTCTGAATTAAAATATAGGAGGATATTAGATGATTGTTTCGTGTTATTATTACTATTTACTTTTAGTATTAAAAAAATCTATCGGTTGAGACTGATTTTTCACCTATAAAGGACTTGATACGTTCTTGATGCTTATCTAAGTTTATCTTTATTATTATAGCAATAGCAATAATATTGTAATAATTTTTCTAGTAAAAATGGCTACAGAAACTCGACTGCTTGAGGTTATTGGCACACAATATTGTGAAGTGGGATTCCCGCCAAATAACCAATCTCTGTCCTTCTATGTGATGTGATTGTGATTTGTGCGCATATGCTTCATACATTGTTGAAAAAAAATAAAAAAAAATAAAAAAAAATAAATAAATATATAATATCATGTAGAATAATAAATTCGTCTATCTAAACTCAAAACTCACTTCTCCATCAAACAAAATATACAAGTTTAAATGAGATTCCATTCCAAACCAATTGCGGAGTAGCCCAACAAACTTATATAATGGACTTGATGAAACCTTTAATTTTTCGATGTGTGATTGGGTTGCACACCCTACAAACCTCCCCTAAAACACAAGACACATTGGGCCTCTCCTTGAACAAAATTTCATACCATCTGACCATCTTGTATTGTTGTTATCACCCACGTAACCCGTCTCTGACCACCCTTTCGCCAAGAGTATTTTCGACACAAGGCACACAGATCCACCAGCCGTCCACCGACTCCACGGGGAACATGACACGTTATCCATATCGCAATTGGGCTACTAACAATGGCGGGATTGGGTTGCACATCCTACAAAGCTCCCCTCAAACACAAGACCACATTGGGCTATCCCCTTGACGAAATTCATACGATCTGACCATCTTGTACCGTCGTTATCACCCACGGAACCCGCTGTCTGACCACCCTTTCGCCAGGAAGACTTTCGACACAGGGCACACGGATCCACCAGCCGTCCACCGACTCCACGAGGAACATGCCACGTCAACCACATCGCAACTGGACTACCACCCGTAGCTCTTATATCAATTGTTGGTACCAACAACTTAAAACTCAGTTCTTCATCAAACCCAACATACAAGTCTAAATGTGATTCTATTCTAAAACCAATTGACAATAGAAAGATTAGTCAGACAAACTTACACATTAGACTTGAAACCTTTAATTTTTTGACGTGGGATAAGTTTGCACACCCAATCGCATATATTTCAAGTAAACTATATAATAATGAAGTCTTTTAGTGATGATGCCTTTCTAATGAAGCTGGCTTGGCGTTTTTTAAAGGAGCCCACCTCGCTCTGGAGTCGTCTTCTTCGGGAGAAATACCATTTGGACCCTAATCTCATGGATGCGGGCTTTGCATTCCCTCGAGGCTCGACGGTTATTAAGGCTCTCCGCGATGTATGGCCTGCTCTTATTGCGGGTTGTCGATGGTCTATCGGGAATGGGTTACGGGCCCGCTTTTGGTGGGACTGCTGGCTCGGATGTGCCACCCCGCTGGTTCACGTAGCAATTGGACCGGTTCCGGAACACCTGCTGTACCGCCCGGTCTCGGCGTTTGTAGCGGCTGATGGGGGCTGGGACTGGCGGCTATTTCAACACCTGCTACCCGCCACCTCTTTGCTCCGTATTTCGGCAGCGCCGCCACCACAGGCCTGTCGTGGTGAGGATTCTTGCTACTGGGGCTTGTCTTCCGACGGACGGTTCACCACTAAGTCAGCTTACTCAGCTTTATTGCCGGTTACCGGTACTCGCTCGACGTCCTGCTGGACGCTAATTTGGCGGTGGAACGGGCCGCAGCGTGTCCGTCTGTTTCTATGGCTCGTGGCTCGGGATGGGTTACTCACCAATGTGAACCGTTTTCGTCGTCGAATGACCATGAATCCGATATGCTCCATCTGCTCGGAGGAGGCGGAGTCCATGCTGCACGCCCTTCGGGACTGTCGGGAGGCACAACTTACTTGGGAAAGTTTACTTCCTCGCACGTCCTGGGCCGTTTTCTTCTCACTGGATTTTCGTAGTTGGTTGGTGTCTAATCTCTCCGGCGGATTCGCTCCGGATGTGGAGGCTTGGGTGTCACGGTTTGGGCTCACTTTGTGGCGATTATGGAGATGGAGAAATCTAAAAATTTTCGAGGGCCGTGACACAAGTTTGTCTAACAGGCTGGGAGAGATATTCTCCTTTGTGGATAAAATGCGTGGAGTTCAGACTACTGGCCGTAAGGTAGGCTTTCCTGGGGGGCGGGTGGAGCGATGGATTTCGTGGTCCTGTCCGTCGGAAGGCGAGCTTAAGGTCAATACGGATGGGAGCTTCCTGGCCACGACAGGTATGGCGAGTGCGGGGGGAGTCATTCGGGACCATCGTGGGGTTTGGATCAGTGGTTTTATGATGAACATTGGTTTATGTTCGGTTGTTGGTGCCGAACTTTGGGGTTTATTCCACGGGTTACGCCTAGCCTGGGAGGTGGGCGGTCGCGCAATTATTGTTGAGGTGGATAATAAAAGTATTATTGCCCTGGTCCATGAGGTGGATTATGATGGACCACACCTGAGTTTGGTACAGAGTATTCGGGAGCTGTTACATAGGCCCTGGCTGGTTAGGCTTTCGCATGGCTACAGGGAGGCAAACTTTGTGGCGGATTATTTGGCAGCGCTGGCAGCGAGAGGCCCGGGTGGTTATCACCGGTTGGACTGTCCCCCGCCGGGGGTCGGAGTTTGGCTCAATCATGACTTAATGGGAGTGGCTCACCCTCGAATGGTGGCTATGTAGTTCGTTCCTAGGCTTTGCCTCCTTTCTTGTACCAAAAAAAAAATAAAAAAAAATGTGTGATCGGATATAGATTTTTTTAGCTTGTGTTAAATTAATATTTAAAATAAAATGATTAACCTGATTTGAGTAAGATTAGGAGGAATATTTTATTTGAAGTGATGTCTAGTTAAACTTATCTGAATAATTAAATAGTGAATTAAAATTGATATTATGTGTAAAAAAATTAATTATTGATATTATTTGATTATTAATGATATTGAGTATAATGAGATTGAATTAAAGTAGACTTGAAAAACATATAAATAATGGAAAGTGAATGATCTTTTATTGATTTTTTTTTTTTTTTGGAACCAATCATTCCTTTGCATTTTGAGCTTTTGCTCTTTCATACCTTTTTAATTATAACTATGCACTCAACTCAAGTTGCCTTTTTCACTATTAATTAGCATGTGGTAAATAGTATAATAATTGTTTTAATCATGTTTAATTATAAAGTATGAAATGTTGGATCCCAAATTTAAACAATATATACAAATTTGAAATATGCAATAATAAATATGATTGTTAAACGATCTTCATAATTATATCGTAATTATATCGGTTGATCTAATATACTTTTCGAATTAGAAAAAAAAAAGTGTAAATATTGGGTGAAACATCATAATTGTTATAAGGGTCGACTAACCGTACGTTTTGAAGAAAAAACAATGTATATTCATATTGTAAAAAATTATTATTTTATGTAATTTTATTGTTTTCTAAAATGTGACAGCTCAACTAAAATGGCTAGGTTTATTTAACAATAATTTATAATCTATATCTATATAATAAGAATAACCATTTAATAAAAATAATAGTAAAAAAATTTAGAATCATTTATTGCATACTTATTTTTAGAAACCTGTTAAATATATGCATTGATTATTTCTATATACACGTTTTCAAATAAGATCCAATTAGATATGATAAAAATATTATTTTATTAAATTGTTTTATTAATATTTGAAATAATTTTATTGATATTCATTATAATAAATTAAAAAATTAATTTTCCGTGATTTATGTTGATAATATTTTGGCCAAAGATAAATATTACAACATATTTTAAGTTCTAACCATAATGTTATTATTTGTTTTTTACAAATATTCACTTTTTATCCAAAAACATTTATAGAAAATCGTAACAGGTTAGATAGAATTTTTTCTTCCAATTAATCAGGCGAAATCAAATTGATGAATTAATATTTGTCAATTATATTTTTTATTAAGCTTTATTTTGTTATATATAAAAAATAAATTATTCTTCAAATGATTTAAATTTATCATTTAATATATAATAGCCAGATGCATTAAATAATTTTACTAATGGTAAAAAATTAAAATTGAAATATATTAACTGTTCTGTATAATTTATTTATACAGTATTGACAATCATGATTAAATTTTTTTATCATTTTTTATTTTAATTTTTTTCTATAATGAAATTCTTGTAAAATATATTTTCACTGCATAGTATGTTAAATAGACTATAGATCCTTATCATACAAATTAGAAAAATCTTGATTATAGAAGGGATTGAGTTTTGGTGTTTGTTATATTAAAGTTGTTTAATTAGTATACAAAATTAAACTCTAAAAGAACATGTGTGTATATTTTGTAACATATTTATACACTATTTAGTTTTAAATTTATTTACATATTTTAAATTGATTACATAAATAAATAACACTAACATGGATTAAATATTTTTATTACATAAAATAAAAAGAAAAAGAAAATGTACAACTTCTATAACTTTCATAAATAATAATGACTTTATAATGACAACGAAATTTGTAATAAAATAATAATTATGTATTAAATGGTGAACAAGAATAAGTAAAACTTTTAGTTTCTCTTATATCAAGGAATATATATATATATATATATATATATATATTAAATTCAAATTTATATTAGTATAAATGTATTAGTGAGATAATATATTAAGATAATATATTAATTATTTCACAAGCTGGCCATAAGATGCTCATATTTAATGTTCTGGCTAAAAATGAATGCTGATTAAAAAGGTGAAAAATAGATTAAAATTATATTGTAACGCTGATTAAAAAATGTGAAAACTATTGCTTTTAGACTTAAACGGACAAAGTCTATGAAAGTAACTCATTTAATATCTCAATATTATACGTCGCACGGGGTATGTACTAGTTCTTAATCGCTAGAAAAACCTTTCTTTAGAGTGTACATTTTCAAAATTCAAAATACATTAGGAAGATTTTTGAAAAGTCAGAAAATCAGTTTTTTCATCATTTTACGCGACATCTTTTCATTGTTAAAAGATAAGAATACTATCATTATTTAATACAAGTCCTAAAGTTTTGAAAATCTATATTAATTTTGAGGATATGAAACTTATCCTTAATAATCTCCTAATGACTTTCAAGATTTTGCATCTCAAGCATGGCCTATGATTTTCACGCATTTTATCCATTTTTTCTTCCTCGTGCAAAATATTGTGTACTTTGGTTTCAATACCAAACACATTATATGATTGGCTAAAAATGATTTTTATTTATTTATTTTTTTAATTTTTTTTTTCTAACCTCAAATTATATGATTGCCAATGAAATATGAACTCGAACACATTATTGTGAATTCCTTTCTTGATTTTATTTCAAAAATACTTATTTCATATTCTATATTAATTCAAAACGTGTTGAGCTAAGTGATAGACTCGCATGCTTCGTGATCATATGTGAAAAAATTATATGATTCGTTATTAGGCTTGGAAGATTTTAATTTACTTTTAATCAAAAAATAATTAGGTCTGAATTATCTATAAATATGTTGATTATTTATGGTCATATTACATGTATTAATTGTATTTTCATATAATTTCTTATTTATAATTAACTGTTGAATTGTAAATGTATTTTAAAAGTTAATAACTTTTGTATTTTTTTTATTAGTTTTACATATATAATATATCAAATTAATCATTTTTTGATGAACATCGATTTGACATCCATATTGTATGTATAAAATAATAAATTATATTTATCTTTATAACAATAATAAAATTATTTTTTAATATTAATTAGAAAAATAAAATTATTTATCAATTAATATATTCATATTTCAAGTAGTTATATGATATAAGTTAAAAAAACTATTATAATAAAACACATGCATGTCACACAAATAACATGTGTCATTCTAAAATATGTAATAATATATATTATTTAATGAAAAAGTAAATAAAAATAAAATTTAAATAATTTTTCTCATTAATTTTAAAATTTAAGAATAATTTTTTAACAAACACCCGTGTAATACACAGATGTTGTATTGATACTCTTTTATTGAGAAAAAAAAAATAATAATTATATTCACATTTTCAACATATATCTCATTATTCACCAAAGCATGATATTCAGTATATTGCATTTTGTGATATTAATCATAACCTTTCAATCACGATGAGCAATTTTTTTTTTTTTTTTTGAATTAATTGGAAGACTTCATTGAACCATTTCAATTTGAATATCTTTAATTTTCAAATTCTTCCACTATTTATATTCAATATTCTTTTTTTGTTCTCATGGTATTATTTTCCTCCTAGAATAAAAACTTATACTAAGTAAAGTGTTCCTATTTCTTTATCGACCGGCTGTTATGATTCGGTTTGGAACTTCCGGTTCATGGTTTCGACTTTGGCTTTTCGGGAGCGAACTGAATAAATAAATAAATAAATATTAACAATATTTACCAATATACATTAATTTTTTAAAAAATAATAGCAGTGGACATTTTATCGAATGCTCGAAAAATATTTTCCTAACACTACTAGATATCGGTGGATTAGTAACCAAAATTTGTAACAAAATGTAAGTTGTTACAGTAGTAACAATGAATTAGATTAATTGTTGATGTCTTTTATCTTCCCCAATAACTATTATTTATGTAATTATACAATTTAGTATTCAGTTCAAAGTCAAAAAAATAAATCCATGTAAAGTTGTTTAAGATTGGAAATTCTCCTAAAAGAGATGTCCCATAATTTATTTATTTTTTAAAATCTATATATACATAACTCGAAAAATTGCAGTACAAAAATTACATCACCAATTGGTCAATTGATCTATATCATTTTGGAAACAAAATGTTCACAAATTTGAAAACAAACAATCAAATCAAACTAAAGGATAGGGGAATAACAATTATAAAAATTACCTAACAAATAGTAACCCAACAAAAGACGAAAGATTTATTTTTGGCAACAAGTACAAAATATCTGTTTATGTATTTATATATATGCGGTTTTTTCAAATATTATGTATATGTTGGAGAGATTTGCATGATCTTATTAATTTGAGATTTTTGTAGAAAACTCAAATTAATCCTAACATTTCAATTATATGTCTGCTAATTTGTATACCATTGTACAGAATATATTCCTCAATATGCAATGTGGGACTATATTAATTTAAAACAATTCTAGAAAGACGTTGATTAATTTTATTTATTTATTTTTTTTTTTTAAATTCCAATGTCCATTTTCATGATCTGATAAACATTTTCCTGCATGTGCATTTAGGTTAATTTTGATGTCTTTTTTTCAGGCTTAGTCATGAACAGACCCAACAGCCCATGTACAATTTAGGTCTATAAAGTCAAATAATAGTCCAAACTCAAAGCCCAACAACCCAAAAACACTCACAAAAACCAAAAAAAAAAAATAATAATAATAATAATTAAAAAAAAAATCACACAAAATATACACAGAAATAATAATAATAATAATAATAATAATAATAATAATAATAATAATAATAATAATAATAATAATAATAATAATAATAATAATAATGTGGGCTGTTTTTTACCAAAATCATTTAGATACATTCTGCAGCACGAGTAATGCTCTTTTATACTCACAATAAACACGTGTTAATATGCCCACCGTTTATGTGACATGCACACATTGGTGATGTTAATATGTTAAAAAAAATACATCACTAATGTGTGCATGCCACATAAGCGGTGGACATGTTAACATGTGCCCACCGTGAGTACGGGAGCAGAGTCAAATCTCAATAGGCAAAATTAATGTTTAAAACGTGAGTTTTCAAGCCATTGCCATGATTAATTTGAGCTCTTGAGAGTGATAAGTTTCATGAAAGAGCCCCAATTGAATATTCAAGTAAATTTTGCTTCAGAAAATTTATTGGATATTAATAAATTTATATTGAAAACTATTGGTCAATATAAAATTTTGTGTTGAGAAAATCAATATTTCAAGATATGATAGGTATGGGGGAAGTTACTTTAATCCTGTTTTCGAGCTTCACAAATACTACTATTTATCGTTAAAATCGGTTGTTCAATCGTCGATGAATGTTTGATGAATAATCTTCTTTTAACTTTTAAATTAATATTCCAACATCAATTTATGTTTGAGATTGATATTCCAACATCAGTTGTGGAATAATTTAAAGAAACCAGTGACTCGTAAGGTCAGCTCGTCTTGTTAAGGCCTTTACTCAGCTTGTTTGTTATTTAAGATTGTTTAATTAACGAACTCGACTCGTTCAGACCCGCGAGTGTGAGTTTTCATGTAATTTTTTTATCATTTATCTTAACTTGACTCATTAAGGTTTGATTTTAATCGTCATATTGATAAACAAGTTAAGATTAAACTAGTTTAGTTAGCGAGTCAATCTGGAGATTGACAATCGATATAAGGGCAATAGTCTTCAAGCAAGATGAAATTTGTACAATGAAAGAGCCCAATTGAACCCACCTAACATGAGATTTTTTTTCAGTTTTTCTCTTTCAAAACTTCACAATGGACTTTTTGGGAGATTCCATGAAGCTTATACTTGAAAATGGAGATTAAATCTCGACTCATTGCATATAAATAGTAACCATTGACTTATTGGGACCGTTTCATTTTTGTAGGCTGGTCCGGCCTATTGCTCAGGCAAATAGCAGGCTTGGAAACAGTTGAGGCGCGAGTCAGAACTGCCACCAGTCATGGTTCCCTTGCCTTGGCGAGTGCTATAAGGGCTAGTGTCCTCCGTGGGTGACCAGAATCAGGGATGGGGTATCAGTTTCACTGAAGGAAGTCCCTTTCCGGAAGGACTGAGGGTCGATGTAATTGAGGTTAATGAACCCCTTGCTTTTCGGAATAACTATGACAAGAGTGATGAAAGTATCCTTGAAGGTACGGCATGTTCCAGAACTAAGGAGCCTTCATAATTCGGTCCACCTGAATCCCCTTCCTCCCCCGCCCTCAGAGCTGATTCGACGGGATGCCTAAGAGCAGCGGATTCTTCCTTCATTTTTCTCCAACAAGGAGGAAATAGTAAAAATTGTGACAAGAGCAATTAGTGAACAAACTAAGAAGAAGGCAGCTCTGGTGGGTTTTGTGCAATTGTTCTAAGATTTCACTTAAAAAGCCCATCTATTGTCACAACTTATAAATGGGCCTCGAGTGTTAACATACTCCTGGGCTTTAGCTAATCCCACTTTTATAATAGCAAAACCTATAAAGTGAGGCTTATAAGCCACACCAAAACATCTTAAAAATGCCGTTAAATCTGAACTATTGTATATAATCAACACGATTAACTTAAACCCCACCAGCATCTGAACTAATATAACATCTCCTCAGTTAAAAATCAATAACACCATAAATGATAAGACCAAAAATATCCAACTTTGATATAAATGTCAAAACTCAAAACCGATAGTCGAGAAAGAACAAGCCAAATAAAAAACCAAACCGCCGAGTCTTAAATAAGACACTGTCACAACATAAACATAGCTGCAAGAAACAGAAACTCAAAACACTGTTTTTCTTCTTAACGAGTACAGTAGGGAAGGTAACTAAATAAAAGGCCCCGACTTGAGCTCACTCTTCGTCTTCCTCATCTCCATCACCACCAGAGGCTTTCTTTGCTGCCGCCTTTAGGTTCTTTCTCTTCACTCTTCCAGCACGGCCCCCACCGAAAGGACTCGTGAGAGAGAAGTCAATGTGCTTCTGTGAGTCAACCCTCACCATGAATGAAGGCACGTTCACAACCTGCCTCCCCACCCTGGAGTACAAAAGAAAATTAGTGCACGAATGAGCAATTTCCCAATTAACAAAATGAGCAACTGCAGAATGATATAAATTGTGAGACTGTTTGTTGAAGATTAGGTGCCCAAGCAGCAATTGTCAAGATTGGATCTCCCGAGGAAAATTCATAATTCATGCAAAGGAACAGAATCACAATCAATGGAGTGCAATGCAAGTCGAAATACTTGAACAAGCAAACATAATGCCGCCCCTTAATACAAATTCATTGCAGAACACAACATTAAAATCTAGCACAAGAAAGATAATTGCTTCTATGTTACAGTTCATAAAACAGCAAGAAACTATTGAAAAGTAAAATAAAATCGAGACACCAATTGTGATCGATATATACCTGATATGCCTTTGCCTGATGAGAACTCTAGCATGGTGAATGGACTTGGCCATGCCGGCCTTGAACACGAGCGTCTGGAGACGGCGCTCGAGGAAGTTCTCCACAGTGAGGGCAAGGACATAATCGAGCTTGTTCTGGCTTTCGTCCAGCAGGCCATACCTGTTCATCCTCCTCAAGAGTGCCTCACCCTCGAAAATACGGCGGGGATCCTTCTCGTCCAGAGTCAGAAGATTCCTAGCATTGTTCCTAATACGGCTCAGAGCATACTGAACCCTCCAAAGCTCCCTCTTGCATCTCAGACCATATTCTCCAACAAGCTTGAGCTCAGCATCGAGTCTTTCCTTCTCATATGGACGTCTTGGCTTCTTGAATGTCTTCCCATCTGCAACAAGTCATGGTTAACAACACTTTAACAACCTTGTGCAAGACTCACTTTCTAATTGCTTTTCCTTTTCCTTCATTTTGCGTAATTTCCACTTGTATTTCGTATTTTAAACTCTGAATGATAAATGGAGTAATTCATATGGATATCTATATTATATCCATCCTCATCTGTAACACTAATAGCAATCTTTAGATACAATCACTCATCAATAAAGCTTCTTGCTTTTTCAAAAAGTAGCACAAGAACAATTCGTATTTGCATACAGATTAACAAAAATCATAAATAAAAAAACAAAAGCAAACAAAAAAACCACCAAAACAGGGTAATGTAAACATCGAAAGAGTAACTACCCAGAATCATGTGTTCCAATCAGCTGCTAATGAAACAAGATCACTGTTACTTGAACATAAAACAAAATCACAACGCCATGGGCACACAGAGAGAACCAAAAACAAAATAAATCACCTAGATTCGGTTCCCGGGACAAAATTACAAGAATCAATCAATCATCAACTACATAGATATCCTCCGAAGCAAGACAATCAATAGACAATACGATGGAAGACGACGAACACACAAAAAATGGGATCACAAAAATGAAAGAAATCGAGATGTGCCGATAATGTATGCATATGTGTGTACAAAAAAGAGCTGAAAGAAGAAGCTACGGGCTGCTTACAGTTCCGATAAAACGAGACGTGCACCATGGTTGTTCTCCTCCGTCGCCGCCGCCGATGCGAGCGTTGCTCCGCCGATGTGGTGCAGCTGATAGCAGTAGGAAATGGACACTAGGGTTTCAAATGAAAAAAATTGGGAGATGGGTATATATTCCCTTTCTTGGAAGGCCTAAACCCTAATGGGCCTTCTGAAGTGGGTTAAGTGAGTTGGGCCAATAGAATTTACATTTTGGGCCTTTCTAAACCAACGGCCCACAAAGACGAGATAAAATTAGGAGAAAATTACCCAGTAGACAAACAAAACAAAGAAATATTGCATCTATACGAATAAAATTATTTCTTTGCAAACATAACAAATCTGTCAAAAATAATTACACTAATACAATATGCACTTACAACCTTTTTTATAGATAATTATTAAAGAGGTAGTTTTTGAATGGTAACTTCCTAATTTATTGGGATTCTAAATGTAACCCCATGACCATTAACGTTTTTTTCTCTCAGTAATCATCCATGAACACAACTACCTCCATTAATTTACTTTACTTTTCACTCCATCTTCCTAAATCATTTTTTTTCTCCTTCACTGTTCGTTTTTAAAAAAAAAAATTCAACAAAAATGCCCGACTATTTATTTTGTTAAATGAAAACTTGTATAATGATTTTTCTCGATTCTTCTGAAGAAAACCAGCACGGTCGCCGCAAAATAAAACAGGGCTCCGTAAATCGGCCATGGAGAAGGCGAAGAAGAAGAAGACAAAGAGGCTGAGTGAGTTAAAACGCCTGAGGCCGAGAAGAAGAGATAGGGGCACGGTGAGATTAGAGGACGATAGTGGAGGGAGGCGGAGGAAGAGGAGAGAGAGGGCTAGGGTGCGGAGAAAGAGAGGACAAGTGGTGGTGGGAGAGGGCTAGGGTGCGGAGAAAGAGAGGACAAGTGGTGGTGGGATAGGAGGCAGAGATGATGGGATGAGGAATTGCAGAGACGGTGAAAGTGGCAGCGGCACCGTCGCAGGCAACAATGTGTACATAATTTGTATATGTTACGTATATTTGCATGGCAAAATTGCATTTTGTGTCCTGTAACTATACGTGTGTGGCAAATGTGGACAGCTTCTTTTTGGTTTGGCAAAAGCGCCCCAAAACTTGTTAAAACCCGGAATTCGTGCCCATTTACCTACAAGTTACCGGATTTGACCGGTTTTTCGTGTGACAAAACAGGACAGTAACTTGTTAAAATTCGAAATTTGTGCCAAAATTGAGCACGAATTTCGAGTTTTAACAAGTTTCAGAGCACTTTTGCCAAACTAAAAAGAAGTTGTCCACATTTGCCACACACTCCTAGTTACGGGGCATAAAATACAATTTTGCCATATTTGCATATAATTAATTTTGTATTAGATAGTTTAGAAGTTGTTATCAATCAACACCAGTAGGTTGTATATGTTCAGTATATGTAATGTATATGCGACATTTTTTTGTGTCGTGGGATTTTTTTTGGAGCATGTTCATTAACATAATTTTCTTTTTGTATATCTTCTGTATATATTGTGTATATAATGACTATATTGATTTATCTTCTATATATATACTTTCTTTTGTGTCAACTATATACAATGAGTATATATGATGTATATGTTCTCGAAAAAATATACAGTCTTTTTAATAGATGTTAAGGTCAACAATATATTTTTAGTATATGTACATGAGTACGATTTCAACTTGTTTTATATACTGTAAATATACGTAATTTTATCTGATTGTCATCAGCAATTTGTTGTTTTGGTATAATAGAAAATTATTGCAACATATACTGAATATATACGTTTAATGTACATTTAATATACACTATTAACATGTTGCGATGCTAAAAAATAAACAAAAAGCAGTTCAATAAGTAAAAAATACGTGTGTTTGGCGAAATAAATTTTTACTATTGTGAAATTTGTGTATATCAAGAAGAAAAATCGTTTGTAATTAAAATTCATAATCTTTCCTATTTGTATTGAACAAACTCCTAATTAATAGGAGAGAGAAAGGGAGAACGAGAGAGAGAGAGAGAGTTAGAGAGAGAGAGAGAGAGAGAGAGAGAGAAAGAGAGAGAGAGGCGTACCTCCACAAATTAAGGAAAAGTTTCATTTCAGTTTGGTAACTGAAATCCTGGCATTTTTTAATTAATTACCATGTAGTTGGTAAAAATGCAATAAAATATATGTTCATGATATAGTTACAATTACTTTCAATCCGTTAAGTAAAGTTAAAATTTTCCCTAAAATTAGGATCAGAACATCCATGCTTTAGTAAAAGTATAAATGCCGCTATCAAGGTAAAAAATCTACATACATTGTAAAATTTGGGTGTAAGAATTTTAGATATCATGGTGTATTTAATTCTGATTTGTTAAGACTTTTTAAAAATTTTTAAAAATCATGGGATTTTCAAAAGTTTTACAAAATCCCGAGGTATTTAATTTATTTGATACTGGAATTTATTAAGGCTTTTTAAGATTTGGTGGGATTTCTAACAAAAAAATCTTATATCGAAATCTCACTTCAAATTCGACCCCCATAATTGAGATTTTGTAGAATTCTTCATAAATCTAAAAATCTTAAAAAGTTTCAAATCTTAAAATGTCTTAAAATGTCACTTAAATTCCCAATTGAATACATTATACACCCCCCCTAT
>CACSLK010027837.1:11875478-11886252 GCA_902706635.1 Striga hermonthica | reverse complement strand
AAAACTTAATATTTAAAATGTAGTGATCATGTGTTATTTTTTAATTTCGTGACCGATGGAATCTTTTATTAGTTAGTTGGTTTGAATCAATATATAACAAATTTTGTTGCCAATCGTTATTAGAGTTTTTTAATTAATTTGCGTAAATACATAAATAAAAAGAGACCTAAACTATGAAATTTTTTTCATCTTTTGAAATCAAATAAATGACAAACACTATTTTTTAAAATAAATAATGATAATGATTATAAATTGTATTATCAAAACCGATAAGGTATATAAATTTGTTTTCCTTTTCAAATCGATAATGAAGAAAAAAGTCTAATTGGGAAAAAGATGATATATACAAATCATGATTTTAGAAATCTGATATATACAAATCTTAGCATGCGGTTTCAAACAATTTAATAATATAATAATAGGCTGAATGAATTATGATTCAGATTCATGCAGAAAAAATTTTGAACAGATTTCTAAAATCATGATATATACAAATCATGATTTTCCTTGGAGATTTATTCGGATTTCCAAATTGTTTGGAAATCACGATTTTTAAAATTATGATTTATTCGGATTTACATTCGGATTTCCAAATTGTTTGGAAAAATAGGAGATTTAATCGGATTTTGATTCCTCATTGGTTACTAATATAAAAGTATTTGATATTATTAATAAAAAAAGGGAAAAAGTTGATTTACTATTTTTAGGAGATAATTAATGAAAGTGGCGAGAAATTATTTCTAAATTTGATTTATGTTAATCCTTATTATATAGGATTAACATATATGTTACTTTCACGTAAATACTAATATATATATATATATATATATATATATATATAAATTATTTCTAACAATTATTAGAATTATGATTGATTTTTAAAAAGAATCTTTAGTTGACAATATTAATTATATGTTTTATATTGTATTTTAAAAAATTTTAAAATACGTATGGTAAGTGTATTTCTTAAATTAAGTGTATTAAGTATGGTAAGTATATTTCTTAGATTTATTTGATTTTGATTCCATATTTTGATTGTATTCCTAAAAAAATTGGATAAAAAAGGTATGCTAATAAATAGAGATTTTGTTAATTTACTATTTTTAGGAAATAATTAATGAAATTGGCGAGAAAGTGTTTCTAAAAGTGAATTATGTTAATTCTTATTATATATTAATAGATTGTGTATTTACACGTTACACGTATCATGTAATAAATACACATTGGACATGTGTCGGTACATAAAGTTATTTACAAATGGTGTATTGACACGTAACTTTTAAGCAAAATAACCAAACCATTTGATAAGTCACATTAAAAGTGCATCAAACTTTTGATTGTAAATTCAACTAGTACTATATACCCATGTACAACATGGGTGTTGAATTAATGAATATATGTGTAAAGTTATAATACTAAACCTAACTCCAGAGCAAAAATAATATAAAAACAACATCACGAAGCATAGATTTTTGCCATGTCAGTATCCGAAGCGTGAGAATATGTCACCTAGGCTCAACACGTTTTGAATTAATATATAGGGAGGGATGTCTGTACAAGTGAAAGAATGTTCATATACAATTGCTTGAAACTCTCCAGATTTTCATGACAATTCAGTCCAAGTGCTATATAAGTTTCAAGAACTCATCTTTTAGTTGCACATTTATCGACAAGCTTTCTTGTTCTTCTTACATCACGAATCGAACCCTATCGAATATAAATCGAGTTGCTTTCGAGTAATGGGAATGTAAGTATGTAATAACCCTATTGTCTCTTAAACTATGACATACGACCATAAATCGCCAAAAGAAACTTTTTTATACGTTTGTTCTGTGATGAAATAGCTTCGTTATTGCTCTTCTCTCACAATCCTGAAAGAATAAGACATTTATCGAATTAGTAAGAAGATATTTGTTCAGAAAATGCAAACATTTTGGTGGGGTGATTGTTAAATCGGACGAAAAAACTGACCTTGAACATATGTAGATGAAATTTTTTATCCGGGTTTATCCTCGTCAACTTCAAATATGTATACGCGAAGCTCAGCTGATCACGTGAAGTGAATCTGTCGACCTCGTTGAACCAAAGGCACGAAAATAGGTTCGAAATGGCCGTATGAGCCCTGACAATAAACGAGCCTTCAGGTACAACTACATAAAAACAGAAGCCAAAAAATTAATTTTACATTGATTTTTATTGAAAAGCTGCCAGAAAAAGAAGTAAATGAAAGGAACTGGTCGTAAAAAAAAAAAAAAATAAATAAAAAAAAATGAAGCCACAAGCGTCACTCACAACTGGGCAGACGATCTTTCGGGTCAGACGACTCGTACTTCGTGAGACCGTCAGACTGATAAAATCGGAACTGTTCGTCAATAGCAGAGTGATTGTACTTATTCAGACGCTTATTTTGGAGTACCTCTTCCCATACACAGTGCCGAGTATAATGATTCGAAATGGCATATTCTGAACGGGCTCGCCACAGAAAGTACTCGATTATCAGCATGGGGTCTGCATTTAGTCGCAATTTACTGTCGAGCCAAATAGAATACCTATCAATGGGAAAAAAAATGAAGTTTTTCACTAACTTTTTCGACAAAAGTAAACTTAATTCAGTATTTGTTTTGAGTATATTACCTAGAAGAAGGAAAAAGCCGATGGGACAAAAATTTAGGCACTTTTCCGGTTTTACGTAAATCTTTATATGGTAAGTTCTTCACAACAATTATCTTCCATAACCCAATATTTCCACTGTCATCTGGGGCATTTCCTTCGGCTGATAGTTTAGCTAAACTTTGCTCATCGACAAACATAGCGAAACATACATTTTTCTTGGAGAACTCACTGATCTGTTATAAGTGTTGAGTCAATCTCAGAATTAAGTACATATAGAAAATAGCTCATAGAATGCTTTGATGATAGCTTATTGTATTATAATTTTTTAGTCTAATACATTATCTTTATGAAAATAAAAAAGAAGTGGAATATTTTTTTCATGTAGAACCGTAAAAATTCAAAACGGGCGTGATACAATAGTTATAGCAAAACTGTTTGAAATATATATATATATATATATATATATATATATATAAAAGGCAAAATTGCATATAAAGGCACCACCTTTGATGTTTTTTGCAATTTAATCACCATCATCTGTTGCTATCCGCGTTTAAATCACCAACTTCTATATGTTTTGCAGAACGAAGCATAACATTAACAGCTTCAATCCAATAGAAGTTAAATTTATGCTTCGATCTGCAAAAAACCATATGTGGTGATTTAAACGCAAATAGCAAAAGGTGATGATTAAATTGCAAAATCCTTAAAGGTTGTGTATTTATATGCAATTTTGCCATTAATATATATAATTATTACCACTTTGCTAGTTGGGCGCCTCAAAAAATCCGAGCTTCCAAAGATGCACGATGATACAACTACCTTACACGTATTCATATATTCTCTATCCTTCTCATCCAAATCAAATCCACTGCTCAAAGCTACATTAGAATTGTTCACAAAACCACAATGGATTGTTTGATCTGTCGCGTGGTACGACTTTTCTCTATCCTCAAGTGTCTGATGTCCTCCAAAACGAACTTCTGTCGTTTCATTTGGGTGGGCCCACTCTTCTCTTTTAACATATCCCAAGGAGAAATGAGCAAACTTAGCATTATCCTCAGGCTCAAGGATATAATTAACAGAATCAAGAAATGGTACCTCGCAAGGGAAAAAACCTGAAAAAACGGAATTGAGGTGAAATTATTACGCCCAAACGCGTTTCGCATGGTTAGTTTCAAGAAAGTACACTTTTTTTACATGTGTTTGTTGTTTTAACATCGATGAGGAAAAGTAAAGAAATCTTACGCGGCCTACGAGGCTTTCGTGGTTGCTGTGCTACACGACTCGAGTTAAATTTCCCTTTGAAATCTTGCAAAGATACAGTGCCTTCAATGATTATACACGGAGAAAAAATAAAATGCTAAGCAGATTGAAACTTAATATAGGCAGATAGAAGCAAACCACAAAATTCACAAACAAATTAAAACGACACAAAATTACTCGGAGGCAGATTTCCTTTCAAAATTCTACTAAAATCATGTTACGAAGGCTAAAACTATAAAATAACTTCGAATCATGTTACTTTTTTACTTCAAGACCAACCTCTAAGATTTAAACAATATATAACTTCTCAACTTCAAGAAAAGCATCAACTTAGTAGGAACTAGGAAATTTAAAAAAAAAAAAAAAAAAAAAAAAAAAAAAAAAAAAAAGAAAGAAAAAAGAAGAAAAAAACTACATGGATAGATGTGGGCAATATCACTAAAGATTATTTATATACTAACTATCAAACACACAATCACTCATCACTGCAAAACAATAATAACTCACCGTGAAAATGCATCTTTACTCCAAAATACCCAAAACATATCAAGAATGCCAAAGCAAGTGACAACAGACAAAACAACAATCTCTGAGTAGAAACTCGACCAAACCTCCTCGCCCGTCGAGGGGCCCACAAATGTTTCTCACTCATTCTGCTACTTATTCACCACCACAGCTAATCGCCCTCCTTTCAGATGACAACACACTGTCTTTTACATAAGCCATCGAGAACCAGCTCATCTGCAAGATTTGAATACTTGTGGTTACATTATCGATCAAGACTAAGCTCAATATATATAGCAAGTATGAATTAAACCCATAAAATGAGAAATTTTATCCACTTAAAACCAACTAATATGGAAAAGAATCAAATTTCTAGGCTCTACCCACAAACCCCCAAAAAACCAACTCTTTCTCTATAAGGCCATTATATGAATATGATAGAATTCGTACTAAAGTTCATCAGCACCAAGATTTTGTTCATTTAAAGCTGGGACCATCTTCGAATCCTCCATCTTTCATTCAAATGGCAGCTTAAGAACATGTTACGGACACGAAAAAACTGAACTTTCAGCTATTATCACCCTCAAAAGATGCTTAAAACAAAAGGGACAACATTAAATTTCAGACAAGAACTACATTTTTCATCGTAATCTTCAACTGGCAGCTAAACTAACCATCTTCACGCAATAGAAACGAATCAAGAAAAGGCAAAAATGGCGGAATAATCTTTCGCAGATTACTGATACGCCTTTATCAGAAATCAATCAACAGAACAGAAGAAGGGACGATCACTGAGCAATGGAGCAAACAAATTTGATGCGAGAAAATTTTTGCTCTGCAGCCATAGAACATTGAATATACAACAGAAATTTGAGGAAACCGACACTTTTTACCTCATTGGGCCGACGATTTCAGGTAAAGGTAAACGAGCCCATGGAAGAAGAACAGATCTGTCTGTAAATTTCTTCGTGGAAGTTGCATTTTTGCCCCTCAAAGTAGCAATAATTTTAGTTTGCCCCCTTATCTCTTACATCAAGCCATTTGCTGATTTTTCCATGAAAAAGGGAAAAAGAAGTAAAACCATATACTTGCTAAAGTTCTAGGTCGAGTACGTATGGATTTTTTGAGAATGTGTCTCTGGCCCTTTAGAATACGGGTGATCTCGAACTTTTATCGAGTCAAGTCGTGCTTGATTCATTAACTAAATGAACTCAGTTCGACTCGTTTATTAATATGACTTTCAAAGTCCAAATTTAATGAATAAAAACTATAGCCTTCACGAGCCAAGTTATTAAAATTTGTTTGAGATTTAACCAAACAAGTAGGACTAGACTCATTGACTCAACGAGCCTTAAAGTTAAGTTCGAATTTAATTAAGGGTTGTATTAATGTGACATTTCTACACGCTATTTAAGATTTTAGAAATACTAGTGTATTTTACGTAGGGGATGTATGAATTGTTGATTGACATTTTGAGACTTTTTTTAGGTGTAAGACTTTAAGATTTTCAATATTATGAGTAATCATGTAAAATTGTAAGGGGGTGTTTCCGTTTGGGACTTTTAGTGACATTTTGAGACCTTTTTATATTTGAGAATTTTTAAAATTTTTCAGAAGGAAGAATCCTATAAAATCTTAAATTTGGAGGTGAGATTTGTGATGAGATATCATATATGTTTTTCTTTTAAAAATTCATAAATTTAAAAAATTCTTAACAAATCATAATCTCAAATAAGTTATATACTATTTGTCATGTTTTTGTTGTTGTTTTCGTTATTCTTCTGCTATTCTTTTGCCCTGTTTTGGGTCTTCTCTTAGGTTTTTCAGTCTTTGTTGCTAGTTGTTATAGGTTTTATGTTTTTTGTTTGTTTTGTCTTTCTTCGTGTGTTTTTCTTTGTTTTTGTTTGAAGGTGAGGGTTTTATTCGAGCTATGATCACCATGTGTCGATGCGCATTTCTCGAGCCGTTCTTTCGAGAGTTTTAGCCTACGTTGTTCCCTCAACATCCCTCGACCCACAGAAAATCCACGACCCGTGGAATGTAATTTTCAGGCCTTGCGGCTCACGGAAGTAACAAAGTCCTCACACCTGCCAGACCCGCAGAACTAACAGAGACCTAGGGTGCCAAGTAATTCGCTACCCGCAAAGGTCGCGATCAACGTTTTAAAATTCTAAACTGCTTTTCGACTCTTATTTAGTGGGATTCATGCTCAACTCTAGAAATTCATTCCATGACTTGCTTTTTTTTTTTTTTAGTTTTTTTCTCATTTAAATATTATTGTGCATTGGTTTTAATATTGGAAAGTGACAGTCAAAGGATCGTTGTGGATTTCGTTCGCTTGTAATCATAGATTGGCACTTGACTCCATATCAATCATAAGCTTTTCTTTTCATTTTGTCTTGCATGTGATGTCTTTGTTTGATATGATATCTTATAGTGATTTCGGTATGAGTAGCTAAATTCATTCGCTAGGGATAGAAGATGAGGTTACATTTTTTGTGTTCATCGTGCTATTCTGAATTGTTCAATCTATGCGAATTATGTTTTACCTATGTTTAGATTATTGATCACTTTCTAATCCATTTAAACAAACAACTTTTAGAGTCGAAAGAGGAGGAGCCGTTCGACCTTGGCTCATATAGAGTAGGTTTGTTCGTAATTGCATTGTCTATGTGTTGCTTGGTTTGATTGATTTGTCTATGTTTATTCTATTGTTTTTTTTATCGGTTGTTTATCCTCTTGTTAAGAATAGTTATTGAGCTATAATTTGAAATAATAATATGACTTAATTTGCAATGCTGTAAAATATGTGAGTAGTATTGAAAAGTTGTAAAAAATTATGTAAAAGAAAATATTATGATAATATTTTTTGAGGTTTGAGGGAGATAAATTACTTAAATAAACATTTACAGCAAAATGGATATGATAATGACTATTTTGTTTGTTCGGATAAAAAAAACAAACAATATGGATAAATATATTTTTTTTTTCACTACAATAAACGGAGGCCTAGGTCTGACGGACAGTAAAACAGAACGCGACGGAGTAAGCACCCGAATAAGATCATGTTCAATCCACTTGCCAACGGACGTGGTGGGACATGAAGATGGTGCACCCCTAAAGGTTCGGACGCCGCTATAGAAGCCAGATGATCCGCGGTGAAATTCGCTTCCAGAAACACCCGATCCAATTGCACTGACAAAATGCGATCCCGTAATTCTCGTATGGCCCGAAAAAGACTATTATGGATCCCACCCACATCCTCTCACGGCCATGCGAATCGCGAACCAACCCTCCCGCACATCCGCAACCCGTATTGATGAAAATGCTCCATCAACAAGATTCAGACTGCAGGACTAGAGAGCCAAGTTTCGTATAGCCGCCGGCCCGCTGATATACACCCCCTCCACCACCACGTTGCCTTATATCACTAATTTTAGCATCCACTCGCCATGAAGCTTCATAAAAAATAGCCGCATTACACAATCATATTTTCATTTATATTTATTAGAATACAAAATTTAAATGTAAAAAAGTTGTATATTTAATTATTTACAAAAAAAATATATATAGATGTTGTAACGAGACCGCAAAGTATTTCAAAAGTCAATAATGGCATGCCACTCTGTTTTGCTTCAAACTCTTCCAGAAATTCTTTACCAATTCAAAAAATTAAATTATTATCGCAACACACCTCCATTACAGCATTACTGATTTCACCCTCCAAACCCAATTTGATCCCCACCTTCTTCATCTGATTCTAGGGTTTGTTGTTCGTCTTTTTTTACTCTTTTTTTCCCCCTTTTCCCTATTCAAGATTCAATTTTTATCCCAACGCAAACCCTCGAATTGCTCTGAAAATTACTAGGGGATGTTGAGCTTGAATTTGTCGGACGAGCTGCTGGGGACCGTGGCGCCGATAATCGTGTACTGGGCTTATTCGGGCTTGTACGTTTTGCTGGGCTCGCTCGATAACTACAGGCTTCACTCGAGGAAAGATGAAGATGAGAAGAATTTGGTGTTAAAGAGAGATGTGATCAAGGGCGTGCTCCTCCAGCAGGCGGTTCAGGCTGTTGTGGCCACAATCCTCTTTGCTGTGAGTTTTTTTAATTTTCGGGAACTCGATTTTTCGGTATTTGCAAAGCTGACTTTTTTTGTGCTCTGTGGATGCATTTGTGTGTTTTTTTTGCAAAAAAATTGCTGAGATTGGCCTGCGTATGGATTTTTGTAATCTGAAATGTGTGTGTGTGTGTGTGTGTGTGTGTGCAAAGTGTGTGTTGGTTTTAGTTTATTTGTGTGTGTTTTTGCTAAATTTGCATGATTAGAATGTAGTGTCTATGTGGAAGTTCTATAATTTGATGTCAAATGTATGTGATCTATAATTCTATGTTTTCAGGCACCATGAACTCTATTTAGAATTACATCTCAAGTGATTTTTTCAAGATGCATAAGGTTTTTTTCGCTTCGGTTATCTGATCTTGAAATCGCTATTGAAGTAGTTGTGGGTTTTAGAAGTTATACTAAGTAGATTATGAGATTTTAGCTGGAAAGACCTTGCGTTCGTTCGTGCTTAATAATTAGAACATAAGAACTTCTTGTTGATGATTTTTGTCCATTTATCAGTTTCTATGCAATTCTAAATCTAGCTGACAACAAGAATGCATCAAATGCCTAACCTGTTGTGGCGAATCACTTTTAACTTTTTTAATACTCTGAAATGACAATTAATGTTCGCCGAAAGCTTGGGATGCTTTCGCGCAATGAATTGGGCAAAATAATTGACAACTCTATGATCTCTGTATGTAATCTGTATGTAATATCTGCCTGCTTTGGATGTTAACACGTGTCGATTGAAAGCGTGATTTGTAGTTCCACTCACTGAGCGTATTTTTTTTCCTGCCGAGTCATTATTTTTAGCTCTTATTGCAGTTGTAGAAGCTTTTAGATATTTGTTCTAGTATTTGTTCAACTCGTTTTTTTTTTTTTTTTTATCTCATCATGTTGATTTTTGTTTTATAGTTGCATAAGCAATATGATTAACCATTCATTCATATGTGACATAACCAACTTGTCATGCTGTAAGTCGATTTGGCAAACCGTAATATTGATTTAAATGATGGTGTTTTTATAATGATTACTCTTATATTGCAATCTAGATCCTTAAGGTAACGTTTCTTACGGGTTTTTGAATGGGACAAGGGATGCAAACGAGTCGAGTCGAGTCGAGCATTGGCTTTATTGAGCAAGATTGATTTTTTCTTTTAACTGCTCGAGCTCGTCGAGCTCAATTTATGACGCTCGAGATCGACTCAACAAAAGAAGACGATCACTATGGCTGGAGATCGATCGAAATCAAGATGCTCGAAAGATTGCTCAAGCTCGGCTCTAAGTTCGACTCAAATTTCAAGTAAAATTATCATTAAGTACATATTATAAAGGGTATTTTAGTAATTTACTACATCTCTCAGCAGCTCGACCATCCAAAACCTATGCTCGATATCGACTCGATAACATGATCGAGCTCGACTCGAGTTCGGTCAAACTCAAGCTCAAGCCGAGCTTTGACTCGAGTGCTCGCGAGCAGCTCGGTTCCTTTGCAGCCCTACCCAAAGAATATTATGGTGGTCGCTAATCTTCATTCAACCTACAAAAAACATCACAAACAAACTATGAATGTCGTAAAGTTGGGAAAAAAGAAAAAATCGCGACAACTTACCAATTTTTCATTATGATATTCCGAATATTTTACGAAAATAACTCGCCTAATTACGTAAAGATGAACTAACACTTTCCCACCGTTTTTCAGGTCACGAGCATCGACTCAAACTCAAACGCCGCCACACAATCACACAAACCGGCTTCTTCCCTACTTGTGCTCGCTCGGCAATTCCTCGTGGCCATGCTAGCGTTCGACACGTGGCAGTACTTCATGCATCGATACATGCACCACAACAAATTCCTCTACCGACACATCCACTCCCAACACCACCGTCTATTAGTGCCTTACGCTTTCGGAGCACTCTACAACCACCCGATTGAAGGCCTCCTCCTCGACACGTGCGGTGGGGCCCTCG
Organism: Striga hermonthica; assembly: GCA_902706635.1. Taxonomy (NCBI): domain Eukaryota; kingdom Viridiplantae; phylum Streptophyta; class Magnoliopsida; order Lamiales; family Orobanchaceae; genus Striga; species Striga hermonthica. The sequence goes on along the minus strand of CACSLK010027837.1, from coordinate 11,875,795 downwards.
CCTTTCTTCTCTCCGGAATGTCCCCACGCGCTTCTATTTTCTTCTTCTCGTTTGCGACCTTGAAAACCGTGGACGATCACTGTGGGCTGTGGCTGCCCGGGAACTTTTTCCACTTCCTCTTTAGAAATAACTCGGCTTATCACGATGTTCACCACCAGCTGTACGGGAACAAGTACAATTTTTCGCAGCCGTTTTTCGTGATGTGGGACCGTATGCTCGGGACTTACATGCCTTACTCGCTCGAGAGGAGAGGTAATGGGGGGTTCGAGGCCCGGCCCACTAAGGACTTCACGAGGAAGATCGATTGAGGGTTTTTT
>CACSLK010027837.1:11828299-11867593 GCA_902706635.1 Striga hermonthica | reverse complement strand
AAAAAATAGTGAAGGTACATCCTCTCTAGTAGGTCTAATTAGTTAAATTCTCTAAGGATTTTGAGAGCCACTTGGGCCCGAGCATACGCAATCAGAGAGAGACAGAAACATGTGTAATGGGTAATGGGCCACCGTGGTACAACCCGTGGGGTTAAGGATAGTCAGAAGAGCAGTCTCACTCACTTGCCCACGGTGGGCAGTGCCCACTAGTTTGTTTTATATGAAAAACGTATTCTGAGAATACGTTTTTCAATTAAATTTAATTGAAAAACATATTTTCAAAATACGTTTTTCATATAAAACAAACTAGTGGACACTGCCCACCGTGGGCAGGAGAATATATTTAGTCAGAAGAGAACCACTTGGACCCTAACTCTATTCCTAGCAAGTTATATAATGATTCACTATATCAATTAAATGGATGAACTATTTTATTCATTTTTTTCCAATTTATAACAAAATAAATTATAGTTTTTGTTATTATGCATTCAATGTCACATATTCTATAAATATTTTTTTACGGATCTTTTGGTATTTAATTTTAGAATAAATTTAATGTTGTAAATTAACAAATATAGAAAATATATTATTTTGCTTATTTTGTGCTAAACAAATTTTATTTGACATACATTTATAATATTTTTCTCATGAAATAATTTTTGATAACTTTTATTTTTTGAATCAATTTCCATTAACTAGATTAAATTTTGTTTTATTTTATATGTGTGAATAATTATCTATAGAATATATACCAGCGTACTAAAATATGTCATAAATTGTGTTCTGAATCTTCTGATCCTTATGGCGAAGAGCATAGCATTGGTGAAATGTGGGTACAATGAGCGCGCTCAACAGTGTTAGAACACGGTTAATTTGTGAATTTTACTTTGCGTTGCAACACCTGAAAACGTTGAATTAGCGGAAACACAAAACAAGAGATATAAACTCTTTAGGGAGCGTCTCATTCTCCTCAAAGTTCTTTCATTGATAACCCGATTTTGCACAAGTGTATAGTTTGGACTTTAAAAAAAACTAGAACTCCCTTCTAGCCTAGCCACAACTACACTCGATTCTACCAATTACTTCTCTAGTCACGTCCCGTGGACTTCACACTCTCGAAACCCTCGAGCAAAACTCAGTACTTAATCTCTAAGTACTAGAAATAAAGTGTTTGTATAAAATATGGAAAACTAGAACAAAATGGGTTCAGTTCTTCGACATTGAAAAAACATCGAATTGCTAAATCGCGAACTAAAATGAAGAATAATCTTGAACTCTCAATTGAATGTTAGGTATAATACGTGAATGATGATAATCTCATCAACCAACATTTAATCGTCGAGTAGGGTATATATGTGACTCCTTAAGGGTGAAGTTTCTTTCAAGTAAAAGAAAATCTTCCTTCACAATTTCCTTCCTATTATTGCGGTTGAAACAAGGTAAGTAAATCTTTTGTTCTCTCTCTTCAGTGATCCTTCCTTCATGCATATCCTTTCAAAGTCCATGCACGTCCAACATCCTACATTGAACAGCTTAATAAGGTATTGCATATCTTTTCCAAATATATAGAATATATACATATTCGAATTATATATATAAAACATATAAATATAAAAGAACTTCAATTTTATTCCTCGTACTAGCAGGAACACATCTTCAGTATAATATTTTTAAAATTGTTGCCAAAAATAAATCTTCCAATTGGATATGACCAAGTTATTTGAGAATAAATTTTATATTTAACAAAAATATTACCTACATTTCTATACAATGAAAAAAATAAACATTCAAGTTAAATAAAAGAGTTTAACATTAAATATGAAATTACAACATAGAAGTAATCTTACAAAGTAGATATACCTTAATATAATTACTAATAAATGATACTCATAATTGAATTAAGATAAGCTATAAAAGTATAATAATATAAGTCATTAATTTAATTTAAGATGAAAAATAGTATTATTTTTAATAATTTTGTTGATAAGTGTTACTGGTTGTTTGTTATGTTTTTGTGGTGTTTTCTTGTGTTTTATGTGCTTTAGTCGGGTCGTTTTAGATTCGTTTTAGTGTCAACCGGTCCATTTTGTCGTGGTTTATGTGTTTTCGTTCTCGTTATGTGTTTTTGTATCTTGTCGTATTTTCTTGCGTATTTTGGTGTTGATTATGTCCACATTGTTCGAGTCGGGATGATGAGCCATTTTCGAGACATTTCTGAGCCATGTTCCAACTTTATCTGAGCCATCCCGACCACTAGCCATCCCGAGCCATTTTCGAGGTGCAAGTCAGACCTGGGAAAGTCCCGGCACTCGCAGCGAGTCACTCGCGAGCCGTGAAGCACGCCCAAAGGCAGCCCATCACGCTCGAGCCACTTGCTGCGAGACGACTTTTGCAACCCACGAGACGGATGTGCGCGCAAGAGAGGAGACCCTGCATTCGCACGAGCTATTATTGGCGACCTGCGAGAATGTTCGCGACCCGCACCCAGCCAATAGTCGCACTCGTTGCGAGAAGACTCCCGCGACTCGCGAGATGGCGCGCACGAGAAATGGCGGAGCACGCGTGCGAAAACGCAATGGCGACCCGCGAAACGGACATCGCGCAAGAGAGAAGACCGCGACACTCGCAGCGAAAACATACTCGCAACATGCGAAACATTATCCGAGGCAGATATCCTCAAACTCGCTGCGTAACTACTTTCGCGATTCGCGAAACGCGCCGAGCTGCACTACTCCATGCCCACACTCTCTGCGAAACCGGTTTCGAGACCCCCGAACTAATGAATTTTAGTAAATGTGTGTGTTTTGTGTGTGTTTGTGGTGTATCTATAAATAGACATTGTGCTTTGTATTTCGAGACAACCACCTCATTTTCCTAACTTTTAAGTTGGGAAATCATCTCCATTTTTTCTCTTTTCTTTTGTGCTTTAGTTTGGAGGTCCATGACTCTATTTTTTCCGCGAAATTTTTCGTTAATTTTATTTTCATCTAAGTTTCGAGCTTGGTTCACTATTTTCGTCCAAACATGCGACAATGAATTATGTACCTTGCTCAACACTTTGCACTATTGTAATAATACAATAAGATTGTATTGTATTAAAAATATCTACGCAACTCAAACTTAAACAAGGGACACATATTTTCACATTGCACGTTTGGAAAACAAATACCAAGGTCAAAACTACTCGACAAGAAAGGCTACAAACGAGGATTTTTGGTTTTTGTGATAATTTGCCTACAATTTTTTTAAGTTCCCCCAAGCTTAATTTTTGACTCAATGGTACTGAGTTCTCACCATTTAATTTTGAGCACTTTTTTTTGTTGAAAACAAAATGGTTTTTGAGGAAAGTTCAATTTGGGTAATGAATGACTTTTTCAAGAAGCAAGAAAATTTGAGGAAATCCATGATATATACTCCCTCCGTTTACTACTCCCTCCTTTTTTAAATAAATGTCGTTTTGACTTTTTTGATTCAATATGTCTAGATACATAGCAAAATGGATGAATTAAAAAAGTCAAAACGACATTTATTTAAAAAAAGAGGGAGTATTAAATGTCGTTTTGACTTTTTTTATTCATCTATTTTGTTATGTATCTAAACATATTTTTATGTCTAGATACATAGCAAAATAGATGAATTAAAAAAGTCATAACGACATCTAATAGGAAACGGAGGTAGTATATAAATTGACTTTTGCCAATTAATCAACCCTAGTATTTATTTTTTGAATATATATTTAGGTAACATAAATAGTATTAAGGGTACATAATTAAAGTTTGAAACAAATTGGAATTAATTCAGCCAGAAAGTGTGTGGACATTTTAAAAAACAAAAAACAATTGTACCAAAAAAAAAAATTAAAATAAAATAAAATTCTCATAATAAAAAACATGTACTCTCATAAGCAATCCAGTACAATAATTAGACACTTACTGAAAAAAGTGTTTATTGTTATTTTAATTTAACACTAATTAATAATATAAACATAGATTCTTTGCACAGTTTGAGATAAATATAAAAGAAAATTATGATAAAAGTAGTCTTAATTTGAAATAAAAACAAACACAAATTTAAATATTCGTTACAATTTAATTGGTAAACATATGAAAAATTCAACCAACTATGAGAGGACATATGGCTAGCTTCAGTGCTAAAGAATAAATTGTAGGTATCACGGAATCATTACGTCCGAGTTTGTGACCGTTAAATCAACTATCTCTCACGGTTAAATGATAATCTAACGGAGTAACGGTTACAAATTTCGACGGAACGGTTTCGTAACGATACCTTAGCATTCGCATAAATTATATATATGTATTTATGGTTATATATTTGTATTTATGGTAAGAATTTGACCAAGAACATATTTTATTTTATTAATATTTACTCCTAAGTCCTAACCATATATATAGCTAAAATAAAATCATATTATAATTTAAATCTGACAAGTCAGTGGAATAGAAGCTTTATAAGAATGGAATAGAAGTAGTATTTTCGGATCCTGAGACAACTGACTCCATTAAACAATACATATACACAAATTTATATTAATAATATATTAAATTAATTTTAGTGTATGGTTAGACTTTAATACAAGTTTGTGATTTTGCATTGGGAATTGAATTTATTTACTAATCTCCAAGTAACATTTCAAACACCACACGATGTACAAAATTAAATAGCATGCATTTTCATGAAGCTCTGATTTGTCTTCACTTGAAAGAAGTAATTAATAACATGGCGTACTTAATATAATTATTAATTGAAAGATAATTAATAACATGAAGTACTTAATATAATTATTAATTGAAAGACAATTAATAACATTAAGTACTTAAAATTATTAATTATAGGAGCTTATGAATATATTATTATTGCATCCTAATCTCAATGAGAGCTGACGAGACTAATTAACCTTGAGAAGCCTCAATTAATTTGACCCTTACACGAGATTTGGCTAATGAGTCAAACACCACATAACTAAGCCCTAATATATATATATACACACACGCTATTAGATAGTTTTACTTAATTTCAAACAATACTTTAAAATTGAAAGGTACATAAGCTAAATAACAATATAAATAAAAATGTGATAATTAATTGCATAATATAAACATTTGCAATATATAAATATGTATCAGAATATTCACTTATAAATTGTCTCACATCATTTATATAGAGGAAATATGTCTAATTTATATGTCTAATGGGTTACTCCTCTTTTGACCAATTGATTTTGGGATGGAGCCTCACTTGGGTTTCATCTGGCTTCCCCTGTCATGGTGGGATTCATTTGCGTGGAACCGCACCCGTTTTTCCCTGTTTCTTACATGGTATCATAGTCGGTTCTATTGGACGTGCGACGACGTACCTATTTCTCAGCTCATTTAGACTGGGGCACCCGTCTCCGGTATATGGGATTGAACTTCTTATGAGGGACTCACAAGTGAGTTGGCGTATTAAAATATTCACTTGTGACTTGTCCCATATCGTTTATATAGGGAAAAATATGCCTAATTTATAAGTCTAGTGGACTACTCCTTCCTTGACCAATTGGTTTTGAAATGGAACATTATTGGACTTCATCTAAAGTTTCCTATTATGGTGCGCTTCATCTGCATGGGACCGCACCCATTTTCCCCGTTTCTTACAATATGACTCATAACTATGACATCAACAATATATATAATTTTAATAAGCTACTTTTAGTTGTAACAGTTAACTGATTAATCATATTTATTCAACAAATATATATAGCTTTAAATTAAAAGATCGTACTCTTAACCTTGGCTCAAGTGGTAAGCAGCTTGATGTCGCTTAAGCAAAGTCTCGGGTTCGAGTCATTGTGGATGCAGAAAACCCTTGTTGAGAGACTTACCCACCACTGCCAGGTGTGCGACCCGGGTCGACCAATGAAAATGTTGGGGCATAGCTCCGGATACCCTGGCTGGCTACTAAAAAAAAAGTCGTACTCTTAAAAAACAACATTGTCAAAAGTATGCGATGATTTTATAGTATAAGAATGTATCTTTATTCAAAAACAAAAAAAATAGTATGTCGAATCGCTCTGACTAACGATTAGACCACCTAAAAAAATTATAGTATAATATTTCTTTGGAGGGTTTTCTTGGTAGTCGTTCTTGATGGCTTAACCCTAATTAATCTTATAATTAAATAATTATCCCTATTAACGCGTTTTCATTTTCTTTTCTTGTTAAAAACTTAAAACAAGCTTCTTAAAGTCCACCATAAAAGGCGGCTGAACCTTCGGGCCCAGACACTTTCCTCGGGCCGATTGCCATAGATATGGCTTCATATGAATTTAAGTGAACTCGTGTTAGAAAAACCAAAACTTGGCTATCACTCATCTTTCGTGTCTATCTACTTATTAATAAGTTAAATTTGCATGCTTCTAACTCACTCATAATTGTTTCTTAACGTAACTATATAATTTCAAGAAAATACTTTTTTTTCCTCTTCTTTAGGGTTTGAATGGAGATGATGGATCACGAGAGAAATGTCGAAAATGAGAGAACCGACGAATTTGTGCTGCCCGGTTTCAGATTCCATCCGACAGACGAGGAGTTAGTAGGGTTTTATCTGAAGAGAAAAATTACGCAAAAGCCACTCTCCATCGAGCTCATCAAGCAGCTCGATATCTACAAATACGATCCGTGGGACCTTCCAAGTTAGTGAAAAAGTCGAATCTTTTTTTGCTTATCGTCTAAAAGGTTTCCCTTTTTTAGCTTGAAGAAAAATAATTTAGTATGCATGTTTTTATATACTTTTTGGTGTCATTTTGTTTCTTGTACGAGATGTATATGGTGCATTCTTAGGGTTTAAGATGAAAATGAAATTATTTTATTTAATTCTCACTATTTATTTTTTTATTTAGTTCTCTTTTGCTTTCAACAAATTATATATAAATAATTTGTGGCATACTTTTAGTAATTTTTCATTCTTATTTACATATTTGTTGTGGCATTTCATCATTTATATCACTACAAAATAACACTACAATTCCAACGAAAAAATCCAACGGCAAAAATTTCGTGGAAATTCCAATGAATATTCTAACAAACTTAATTTTATGTTGGAATAAGTGTTGGATAATTGAGAAATTCCAACGGATTTTTTCCGTTGGAATAGCTGTAGGAATTTATTTCCATAGGATTTTCCTTTGGATAATTGCTATTCCAACGGCCGTTTTTCCAACGAATTTTTATACGTAGGAATATCCGTTAGAATAGCTATTCCAACGGAAATATTAAAAATTCCAACGGAAAATTTCCGTTGAAATGTAAGAGTTTTTTTGTAGTGTATAGATTTTTATGTGATTTCAATATTGTGCATAACATTAAACTAACTTATATGTGCAAACTCTCTCTCTCTCTCTCTCTCTCTCTCTCTCTCTCTCTCTCTCTCTCTCTCTCTCTCTCTCTCTCTCTCTCTCTCTTTTTTCCATTAGAGTTGGCAACTACTGGAGAAAAGGAGTGGTACTTTTACTGCCCTAGAGATAGAAAATACCGAAACAGTAACCGGCCCAACCGTGTAACGGGAGCTGGCTTCTGGAAAGCGACCGGTACCGATCGGCCTATTTACTCATCCGAAGGCTCGAAATGCATCGGCTTGAAGAAATCTCTTGTTTTCTACAAGGGTAGGGCTGCAAAGGGGGTTAAGACCGATTGGATGATGCACGAGTTTAGGTTACCCTCATTTTCCGACCCAATTATGACTAAGAAATATTCGGACAAAAGCATTCCTCCCAATGTAAGCTCCCATAAACCCTAAAGCCTTCAGATATGTTTGGTAAATCGTGCTGAAAAACTAACTTGTGAATTTTGAGTTTATGGTTGATGGTCGAAAAGGTAGCTAGCTGATATTATAAAGTGTTCCGTAAAATTAGCTGATAAGTCAACTGAAATAAATTTTCAACAGACATCTTTTAAAAGCTAACTAAGAAAGCTTACGAGAAGATCGACTTGAGATATGTTCATATTCATTTATCTTTATTTATTTATTTATTTTGCGACTTCTTCAGGAAGCATGGGCAATATGTAGGATTTTCAAGAAAGCAAGCTCGAGCACACAAAGAGCCATATCTCATTCTTGGGCTTCTTCGCCTGTCTTCGACAAAACAACATCATATGACCACCACACAATTATAAACCCTTCTCCACATGTAGTACTCAACAACTTCGATTCGATTGCGAAGAACCTAACAACCTCAATGCCGAACAAACAAAATCCAAACCTCCAATTTGGTTCTTACAACATGATCGAGCAAATATCGCCCGTCATGAGTTTCCCTCCACTACATGAGCTTCCACCCTGCAAACCTGCCCTAATTCCTCCAATATTGGAAAATGATATTCACAAACCAAACGGGACCTTACTCGTGCATGAATTACCCGAGCAGGGTCAAAAGTGTACTTTCCAAGACACGTCTTTCTTGTCACGAGACATGTCAAGTTCTTTCCTCGGTGGATATGTGAAGGGTTCAGAAAATAATGGCAATATGGAATTTACAACACAATTTAATGAGTTTTCGGCCCATGCGAACGTGCAAGAAGATGGGGTTTTAGTCACAGACCAGATTAATGTCTCGAGGCACGAATTAGGTGATGTCGATGCGTGTGGGATGATGATGATGATGAGTTCATCAATGGAGTATTCTTGCAATTTGCCATCGTTGATGTCCGAAAATGGATTGAAGTCGGGTTTGGTGTGGGATTACGCATCTCCTTGTCCGAGCGACTTGTCGACTAGTTATTCGGCAAACAATTGCTACACTTGATTGGTGGGAATATCATATGACAGATAAGTTTTAGTCCAATGTTCTAAGTTTTGTAGTATCCTTTAGATGTTTTTATTGGTGTTGTTAATTTAGGTGTTGTTGCATTTTGTTTTCTGGTAAGATGTGAGTAGTTGGTGTTGTAAAGATTAGAACGTGACCTAGGACTTTAACTTAAGTCGACTCTTTAAGTACTTGGTGCAATTTCTTTCCTTTATAATTCGCTTCATGAAGACTAACTTTCAAGTTGTTTCTTTACATTTAATCTATAAGGGGAGATTCTACGATCCTATTACGGAATCATTCCATCGGGATTCGTAACTATTAGATCAACTATCAATAACGGTTACAAATCCCGACAGAACGGTCCATAACAAGACCGTAGCATTTTCCCTCTTTTAAGATCTAGAGAAACATAATCTTTTCGTCTTGCGTGACCTTTAAAATAGACAGTCGTGTAAGTTTATTCGAGATTTTTTTCTGGATTCATTTAATAATTCGCGAGCAAACTATCAGGCTATCAGCATGTATTTAATTATTCAGCTTAAAATTGATTTAAAATAAATCAAAATTCTACATAAATTCAACAAATCTGGAGCTAATAAAATTCAAATCAATCTCTGTGTATAATAAATATACCATTAATTTTTGTAAATAACTGTGCACAATCAGGTTAAAATTGATTTAAAACGAAGCAAAACTCATTAAATTCAACCAATCTCGACCTAATAAAATTCAGATCAATCTCAAACATTTGTACAACATTTTAAGCGTCGTGTTGATCCTTAACAAGTTGAGCTCATTGAGCTCAAGCACCTATAAAAAAAACAAGCCAAGCAATACTTAAAGTCAAATGCAGCCATCCACATTTGCTCATGATATTGAAAAACAGGGGAAAGCAATTTCAGATTAGAATCCTTAGATTTCTAATCAAACAAAATGTTATAAACTACGACTTGAGATTTTAACGAAATCAAAACTTTAAACCACATCACGACAAAATCCAAACAGAATTCAAAGGGACATCAGGTGGCTGAGAATCCAAACAAAATCCTAGATAAGATGATTGCTCGACAAAGTGAAGAAAATAAATGTCATGTTCCAAAAAATCCCAACGAAAATACAGATAAAATGCTCCAAAAACTTCGATACAGTTCCATAATCGTACCCACTCACATTCTAACTGCTTTTGGAAGCAAGTTTTTCCTTTGCTTTCTGAATCTTCAATACCTTCTTCACAATCTTCTGTTCCTCCACCAAGAAAGCTCTAATAATCCTTTTAAAACCGAGAAAGATTCAATCTTTCAAAAACTCAACCAAACCAACACATTGTAGAAAAAAAAGAAAAAACACGTTTCTAAAAGTTAATTGTCGTCATTTAAGCACGAAAACAAACAAACAAACCTCTCTCTCACAGCAACACCAGACAACACTCCGCCATAAGGACGATTCACAGTCCTACGGTTTCTAGGCAACCTCGATCTTTTATACTCAGCAGGTCTCAAATGAGGAATCTGAAAAACAAGCCAAATTCAACAGAATGAACTCAAATGCCATGGGAATTTACCAAATCTATGGGACATGGCCAAAAAACTTCAAAAAGAAAAAGAATTGAAAAATGACATTTGATTTGGTTGCACAAGATCATACCCATAACAAGATTCTACTGTCCACAAGAACAACAAAGATTTTAAACGACACTTGATGTGGTACAACATTTCAATTTTCCGAATCGTCACTCTAAGAATACTAATAAAATACAGAAAGTGCATTCACTATTTGTCCAACAAAGCATATATTTAACCACTACTGATAACAATCCATCAACTGAAGGTACTGCCCACAAATTAAGAGTCACTATAGCAAGCACATTATCCACCCCACTAATTCAGACACAAACCATTACAAGAATCCAAGTAAAACCAAAATAGTCTTGAATAATCAAGGCTTTACTTATCAAGGTAAAAAATTCCAACCAAACATGATCTTTAAGGCAGAAAAACAATGTCAATATTGAAAAAAGCAGATCCACAAAATGCTAATGCAGAACATAAAACATACAAAATCAAGCACACTAACTACCCATATAACATCCTAATCCACAAAGCTGGGCCAGTTTAGCCAATCAAAATTAAATATCCCAAGCATAAAGCAAACGCAAAGACACCTCCATTGATTCAGACATTACATATCCTAACAAAGCAAATCATGCAAAACCAATCTAATCTGAAGCACATCAAATTGTTACACCTTAATCGAAAGCATTTGATAAACACATTAGAGATTAAGCTTACATACCCCTTGGATCCTCTTGCCAGTCACAGGACACTTGGGACCACTGGCCCTCTTCTTAGTGGTCTGATACACCAGCTTCCCACCTATGCTCCACACACCACACACACACACACACACACAAAATCAGCTAATCCGAAGCAAGAACATTAAACACCAAAAACCCAAATCTCACAACGTTAACTGAACAAAACAACAAGCAAACCCAAAAAAAAAAACGCAAAAACAACACAATTCAGCACAAATAAAAATGAAAAATTTTGCTTACCGGGGGTTTTGACGACCCGGTGCTGGTTAGATTTCGTGGCATAGCTATGCCGCTTCCTGTATGTTAGCCTCTGCACCATTTTCTTCACTTCTTTTTCCGGGGATTGGGTTTTTGGTCTGGAGGCGAAGGAGATTATCAGAGGGGATGAAAGAGAATATATAAGTGGGGGATTTCGTTCTTGTTGTTGCCCTAGATTGGACGGTGGAGATAATCTTTCGTAATATCTGTTTAGATCGACGGCTATGCTTTGTGGAGGTTATATTGGGCTGTGTTTAGTGAGATAATGGACTAGTTTCAACTTTCAAGACGAGCCCAATAAGTATAATTGGGCACAAATTCGACCTTTTAAACAAAATGTTTGTGAGTTTGTGTGGAAATAAAGACATTCCTTACTCCTTAAGAATAACTATTTTACATTAATGCTTCTGTGTGCTATTAAGACAAATTGGGGCTTTTAGTTTTCAATTTTACTCCATCTAATATTTCTATTTAATTTTTTTATATTGAATTTATTTTATTTTAACCGTCCCATATTTATCTCTTATATTCTTCTCTCTCCATTTTCTTCCCTCGATTTCTCCGCCTGTATCTTTTTCTTTCCTTCTTCTTTCTTCTTCTTCTTCTTCTTCTTCTTCTTCTTACTTTGCACAATAATATTTCTCCATTTTTGTTTTTTCTCCTTTTTTTCTCTCTGTCTCTCCTTTTTTTTTTTTTCTCGATGATAAAACTCAAACGATCCGCTATTGATTTTTTTTTTTTAATTCCTGTTGATTATTTTTTTTGTTTGGTCCTTTATAAACCTTCATTGCCAGATTAAAGCTCCGTTGAAGCCCACCGCTCGTGGCCATGAGTCGGATTTCACAGCGCACCCATTTTCAACCCAATTGCCCCAATTTCTATGTGCTCAATAGTTGCGCCGGTGATGAATTTTTGCCAATGAGCAGGTTACCGAGTTTGTGGGCCCTGTTTTTATGTTGTTTTTACGCTATTTTTGTGTTGTTTTTAGGTTATTTTTATGTTGCTTGAAAATGTTATATTGTTAATTTTTTTATATATTAATAAAATGAGTTGTTTTTTACTGATTTGTATCTACCAACTTGTTTGGGCACTTTAATTATTATAATTTTTTATTTGTTATTATTATTTTTTATGTGTATTTTGCTCTTCCTTACAATGCCAAGATCTGACAAATTATCATACAACTATCCACCAAATTTGATGTATCTATTTTTTATTTTATTCTTTTCTTTTTTAAAAAAAATTATTTCTTCTTGAAAGATGTTTTTCTTTATGTTTTGATGTCAAAGGGAAAACTACAGGAACTTACCAAGAGTGATTAATTAGTGTGGCAATGTTTTCTGAATGAATCGGTCTTATGTTTAACTTTTCTTTGTTTTTGAAGTTTTGTTTTTTCTTTTAATCTGATTTAATTATTATGTACATAACCATTTGATTAATTTTTTTTTTTTAATTTCTTTAGGCATTCATGGTTGGGAAAGAAGAAGAAGAAGAATTGAAGAAGAAGAAGAAGAAGATAAGTGCAGAAGAGAGAAAAAAAAACATTAACGAGAAGTGTGGGGTGAGAAGGAAGAGAAAGAAAGAGGACAGTTAGAATTTTGAATTACTGTAACTTCTTGTTGGAGTATTTTTGACTCTTTGTTGGAGTATTTTTAAAATTCTATATATTTAAGCATTTTTATGAAATTCTTTTTAATAACTGGGTTAGTTATGTATTTTTCCCGTTTGTGTCATCTTAGCTTGGGCTAGTTTAATTTAAAAATAATTTCTTTTTTTATTTAATTTTCTATAACTCAACTCGTTAAAATCTGAGCTCGAAATTAAGATTGTTTAGCGACAAAAGGATAATTTTTTTTTTTTCTACGGACTATTTAGCTCGACAGGTGATCAACTTCGATTATGGATTGGATTTGATCCTCGTTTGGCGTGCCTTTTGCTTGCTTGGTTTGAATCGAATAGCTCCCGATGAATGTCTCCCGTCAATACCGGTTCATGGGCCCCACCCCGTTTGAGACCGGGCTCCGTTAAGTTTCTCGAGATGCATGCTTCGTGTGCTTGAAAAACCATTAATAGACCTACACAAATGAGAACCACAAATGTTCTATGGACGTATATGGGCGTGGCCAGATTTTTTTTTTTTTTTTTTTAATTGGTTTATTTCTTTTTAGTCACAAGATTAAATTTTTTTAGCTCACTAGTACTTGTTTACCTTAAGGTACAAGCTGGTGAGCAGTGTATACACCCGAATTGCATGATTTTATTAATATAAAGCAGTGCTTTAATACAATGACAATTGGCCGGTTCAATCGATTTTACCACCTATTTTACCGATTTTATTAAATATATTATTATAATATAAATAATATATCAAACTAATTTAATTAATGCTTTCACTAATAATCAAATAAGAAAATAAACATGTAAAAATTAAGTACAGAAGTTTCAAATTATATATAGAGAACATGATAAAAATATAAAAATGACAGAAAGTTAGTTATAACAAAAAACATGTATTAACAAAAATGTTAATTTCGGCTCGCTTCGTTTACAACGCTGCTCTAAATCTAACAAGTCTGCTCCATTGAACAAATACGAGAAATATCGCACAATATTCGAATCATTCTTTTCCTAATCCTTTATCTAAACGTACAAATTTAACATAAAATTATGCTAAACAAAAGTTAATTCTAAAGACAACTGAAAAAACACACACACACACACACACAAAACACACACTGTGCAAATAGAATGAATGTCACCATATCTCAGCTCTAATAACACAGTTCAAAAGGTATGGCTTAGCTTCAATATATAGATTACAGTTGCAAAAATACAACAATAGATAATTCCAACTATATGATTACTTACTCATCTCACACTTGAGTAAATATTCAAACGATTACACTTAATTACACAGTTGTTCGACTTCCCTTCCGACTTTTTTTTTTTTTTTTTCCATTCTGTTTTTCGATACTTTTTTTGTTCGATTCAAGTCGTTGTCGATTGAGCAAGACTCATTACATAAACAGCCAACATTTATATATATACATACATGTAGTAGAAAGCAAGAAAATGGACTCAATTGTATTAAGTAATAACTCGGATACTCAATTGTGCTATTCAGCACAAATTATGGACTAGAATTGCTAACCGGGCTTTGGGCTGAGGCCACAAGGAGGCCCCCACGGCTTTGGGCCGCCCGGACCAGAATTGCCAATCGGGCTGCCGCTAGAGCTGCTGCTTCCTGTTCCGTTTTAGATGAAAGAAAATTGTCAAAAGGTCCATTCAAAATTCAAGAATGTATATATGCTCTTCAAAAGAAGTTCTTGATTAGTTTTGCTTTTCCTTTTTTATTTCTTTTTACAGCAGTAAAATAATGTTTTATTTTTACCTGTCTTTGCCTACGACGTTGCAAGATATTGATGGCCCAGATCATAATGTAGCAAGGCAAAAGAAAACCAACGGCTCGTAGCAAGAACAGCTGCATTTTTCACATTTTTCACATTTTAGAGAACTCACAGCAAAAAAAAAAAAAAAAAAAAAAAAAAAAAAAAATGTTTTAATCGACTCACCGAAAAGAAAGTTGATGCATCGTCATCATTTTCATCTCCATCACCAGTGACCGAAAGTGCATGTCTCAATAGCAAAAGAGCCATCAACTGCATGTTCAATACATATAATGCATTTTTTTAATAATATTACACAATCCTATTAATTCGAAAAACTCACTATATATTTTTGTCCAAGAGTATTTTCAAATGTAATGAAATGGGAGGAGGGCTTACAATAAGAGCAGCCGAACGGCAAAAGGCAGTTCCATTTGTGCTACCGTTAAATTCATCATAATCGCCTTCAAATAGCTGACGTTCAGCCTCAGCAAGAGCCACAAGTCGAGGATCGTGCAAATGGACTGTTCCCCCTGCGATAGGCCATAATCCCCTGAAGCCCAGATAAAGAACAATAAAATAAACAACACAATAAATATTAAAACACTATTTATATTCAAAAAGAAAAAAAACGAATACGAACCCAATATCAATTCTAGTCTCGTCAGATTGAGGTCGAGGAGGCGCAGTGTAATCTGGCTGATACGGCTGCACATTAGAATCGAAGAATATCGAGTCATTTTACTGACTTTAGTATATATCTTTATTCAGAGAGCATAAAGATTTATGTTAATAACAATGATAATATCAACTTACAGCTCGATCTTATGTGCTGAAAATACAAATGCAATTATAAACTGAAGTGAATAACCTGATGGCAGATCTCACAGGTAATGTCTCCCTTTTCGTTGCACCAATGCTGAACGCATTTTCTGTGCGCATACTGCAAAAACACGTTTTCACACCGTAAAAATAGTTCTAACTCACAGCGAGAAAACAAATAAGCTTTAATTAAAAGATGAAGAAAATACTTCACCACCAAAAAACTAGACCTGAATATGGGGGATAAGAAAAAGTTTTAGTAACCTCGTATTTATTTTCATTTAAAGCTTGTGAAATTAAGGAAATTCTGACAATTTTTTAAAATTATGCACTGAGCTGCATTGTTTAATAATTACTTCGACTCAATCTGATGATCAAAACCTAGGGACTCGACTCACGCATTCGGATTTGGAATCACAAAAATTCATGTTCAATCTCTCTAACACATACACGATACTTCAAAATCAGAAACCTTACATAACAAAAAAAAAATCGGTAGTTCAACACCATTTCAACTATATAGGAAATCTACACTCAGCATTCAAACTACTCATCATAACAACCCATATATCAACAAGAATATCATTACACATCAATAAAATTCTCATACATCATCCGTCAACTAACAAAAAATGAAATGAACTAAATGTCTATCAACTAAATGTCTATCCTTTTTTTCAATTTTTTATTTTTTTTATTTTTACCTTAAGGCTCCCACAGCAAGCACAAGGGCTCTCTAAATTATGGATAGAATCCTCTTCCTGGCAAATTCGGCATTCGCCTATACCTATTAGCAGCGTTTGCTCATCGTCCAACTCATCATCGAGCTCCACCACAACCTTATCATCTCTAGCCGATGACGAGGGACCCACAATTTCGGGCTTTTTACCCGAGGGCCCACAATCCACAGCCTGCAGGACCGGCTGGCTAGGTCCGACTGATTCGGGCTTAGGCAGCTCGTTAACATTCACCAAATGCTCACCCATTTACAGAACTTCGTTCTTCTTTCTTCTTTTTTTCCCTAACACCACCCAAAGCAGCTCGAGCAACTTCTGAGTCAAAACCCACAAGAATTCCTAAACACAGAACACCAATTATGATCTATTCAAATGAGAAATTCCCGTTTTTATGATCCCTTGATATCAATTAAAACTCAAATCAACAATCTAAATAAATGATATTTTCTTGCATATTTGCAAAGTCTTGATTTTTAACACCTGCCCATTGAACGAAACGTCCTCGACAAAATCTTCAAACGAAAAATCAAACGTAAGAGAACACAAACATTTCAGAAAATAAGGCACAAATTTGAGCTTCCACACAAACTATTCACCCGCATATTTAAAAAAAAAAAAAAAAAAAATCCAAAAACCCACAAAAAAAATAATAAAAAATCACCTATTTCTTGATTTTCAATTACACAACGGATCGAGCTGGAATTTGCAGAGCGGAGAAAAAATGGCGAACAAGAAAAGGCCGTAGAGAAGGAAATGGGAAGGAGGTTAGTCTATTGATGTTTTGTCGTTTGTGTTTTCCGCGTTTTGCTTTCGAGTTTGGGTACTCTTTTTGTAATTACGAATTTATTAAGAACTTATATTCATAGTTTTCAAACCCGGCCCGGTAATCGACCCGGGCAGGTCTTTGGGTCACCGGGTCACCGGTTCAACCGCCGGGTCACCGGGTCAATTGCTGAACCGGATAATTAATTTTAAAATTTATAAAATTATATATAGAGTATTTTGTGATATATAAATATACATAAAAATAACAAATTTAAATATTTTGTATGTAAAATTTGTAAATTAAAGTTGTAATAATATGTATATATTTATCATACAAATATATATACTTAATTTTATTTTTTAAAAAGAAAAAGAAAATTAAAAAACAAAAAAAAATAAAAAAATATATACAGACCGGGTCAACCGGGTTGACCCAGTCGGGTCAATGCCCCGGGTCGGCCGGGTCAATGCCGGGTCGACCGGGTTTTGACCGGGTTTGGCCGGGTCCGTTGTTGCCGGTCTAATTTACCCACCCGGACCGGTTCCGGCTCCGGGTCGACCGGGTCCCGGGTCAACCCGCCGGGCCGGTCCGGGTCACAAAACATGGCTTATATTTAATATTAAAATTAATAATAATAAAGTGTTTTAATTTTTAAATACTTTTTTGATCAATTATATTACTATTTAAATTTTAAAACAACATAATTTATACGGCTTACTATTTCATATTATAATAACGTTTTTTTCCAAATTATATCATTTAACAATTTTTTGGTCAAGATAAAAATAATTATTTAATTATTTTGTATGTACAATATAGATGTTAAATCAAATCTTATCATTAATTTGATATGTTAATCATGTATGAAAAGGTAATAGTCAATAAAAAAAGTTTACTTTTTGAATCTAATTATAATTTAAGTTAGTAATTTTTTCGTATCTTTAGAAGAGAGAGATGAGGAAAAAAAAAAGAATGATTGAGTAAAAAAAAATTATGTCTTATAAATCACGTCTAAAATAGAAAATGTAGTATTAATGCTCTAAAAAATGTCTATAAATATCTAGTATATTTATGGGTTATCCAAACTTAATTATTTTTGAATTGATAATAAATTAAAATTCATCCAAGCCAGATGACAAAGCATGAAAAATTGTCACGTAGGATTCAAGATCATGCCACTTAGGCTCAGATTATGCAATTTTATACAAGGAGATTACAAAGAACAAATATTAGATTAGATGAAAAATATTTTTTTTTAATAAATTGTGTTTAACTGTAGTTCCGTCTAAGGTTGCAAACGAGTCGAGCCGAGTCGAGCATTGATCTTATCAAGTATGATTGATTTTTTTTTTAGCTGCTGGAGCTCGAGTTCGACTCGATAAAAAAATATAATAGGTTGAGTCTGGCTCGAATTTAAAATGCTCGAGCTCGTCGAGTTCATCCAAAAAAATTTAAATAATTTTGTAAAATTACCATTAAGTACATATTAATATTATGGTTTATATATACATGGATATATTAATAATTTAACATATATCTCGAGTCACTCGCAAACCGCTCGACAATGCAAAATTTAGGTCTGAACTCGTGCTCGAGCCGCTCGAGCTCAACTCAAGTTCGCTCAAACTCGAGCTCGAGCCGAGCTTTGACTTGAGCGCTCGCGAGACGCTCGGTTCGTGTGCAGCTCTAGTTCCGTCTCAAAAGATATACTCAATATAAATACTATAGGTACCGAGTATTGTACGTAGGGATATACATAACACTCCACTTAATACATAACACTCACATTAAGTGGGACCGACCAAACATAAAAATTCAAGTGAACCTCACTCTATGTAAGTGTTATGTACACATTTATGTACATTTATTATGTAACATTTTTCATCTTCACAAATCACAATGCTTTTAGTTTTTTTAATATCTTGCTCGTCAAATCCATGTCACGCTTATGGGTTTATTAATAATTAGGAATTCTTCCACTCAAATTTTAAGAATTTTAATACATTTAATTTAATATTTTTTTTTTCATTTTAAAATATGTAATCGTTTCAAATCACGTCTGAATCATACTCGTTAGGAGTATATGGGCGTGCTTGGATATAAGTTTGTGATTTGATATTTTTGTTTTAACAGTTGAATTTGATTCGAGTGATATTTTAAGTTTGTATTAAAATAATATTTTAAGTGAAATAATTAAAATTGATTTGAGATAAAAGTGAGTGAGTTGTGATTGCATGAATAGTTAAAATTACTTGAGATTAGAATATATGTATGTATAAGTATGATTGATTTGTATTATCTAATTATATTAATAATATAGATGATAGTTAGATTGAATTAAATTTGAATTAAATTATTAATTACAAAAATTGATTAGAGGTTAATTGGAAAATTTATCACATAATAATTAATAACCCACTAGTACAACACATGTGTATTACACGGGTGCTTGTTAAAAAATTATTTTAAAATTAATGAGAAATTTAGTTTTTTACAAAAAATATATATTATTATATATTTTAGCATACATTTGTTACTTGTACGATTTACATATTGATATGGGATATTATACCCAATAGGCTGAACCGGTCTATGGACCGGTTGAGGAGGTCATATTCTGAAGAAGTCGAGGGAATCGAGCAGTCACTCAGTCGACCAAGCAAAGCTGTCGACCAAACTATTCATCGACCAGGTAGGCGATCGAGCATTCTGTTCGACCTCAACAGGTCGATTATTTCGAGGACTTGACACCACGCTGTTCGGCCTGGTCACAGGCGCGTGAAAGAAGCCTCTGACAGAATTCCAGGGGAATATTTACCCCATGTGCTGGGGGACACGTGTCGAGAACGCAGCGGTGGATGGCGATAACCACCTCTGACAGCCTACCCCATGTGCAGGAGGACACGCGTCCAAAGAGGATTGGTGCAAGCGATAGTGGCGACGGTTACCTCCGACACACGCGTTTGGTGTGTACGGACGGACAGTTAGGGCAGACAGCTCATCAGATCCGGGCAGCCCTAGGTCAGGTATCTCACCCCTATATAAAGGGGGTGAGCCTTTCTTCTTCAACACGATCATTCTATTACTCTTGAGAATTGATTGAATACACACTGACTTAAGCATCGGAGGCTCTTCACCGGAAAACCCCTCCGGTGTGAGAGTTCTTTGTAGGTACACGACGTTCAACCGGCGAGAAGGAAGGCGATTACTCAAGTTCCAGTCGGTCGAGGAGTTTTGTGTTACCACATATGTTATAATTTACATGTGTTATATTATAGTAATTTTTATAACTTATATCATATAATTAATTGAAATATAAATATATTAATTGATAAATAATTTTATTTTTGTAATTAATACTATAAAATAATTTTATTATTGTTATGAAGATAAACACTTTATTTTTTTATACATACAATATGGTTGTTAATGAAAACTCATGAGATGATTAATGTGATATATTGTATATGTAAAACTGATAAAAAATTAAAAAAAAATTATTAATTTTTAAAATATATTTACAATTTAATTATTATAATAATATGACCATAAATAATCAACACATTTATGGATAATACAAATCTAATTATTTTTTAATTAGAAGTAAATTAAAATCTACAAGGCTAATAACAAAACATGTACTTTTGTCGCATAAAATTACGAAGCATTCGAGTTTGCAACTTCAACACATAAAGGTTGCCTGCAAGGCCACTGTAACCACAATAAACCTTCCTGCACCGAACCTTACCTCCCTTCCAAAATATCTAACCTTTTTTTTTTTTTTTGGTACAGGGACTTTTCGGTTTTCGAATCTACATGTGAACCGACTAATCCAGAATCGAATCGGGTAGGACCAGCATTCCCAGGGCTCGAACACAAGACCACTGGTTAAGCTGGAAGAGACCCAAACCATCTCATCCAATCGTTCTTGATAAAATATCTAACCTTTTAGATAAGCAGATAACCTTCAAGAATCTGCTCAAAATATTCAATTATTATTTATTATTAAAAAAGAAATAAGAATAACAAAAAAAAATAATAATAATAATAATAAAATAAACCTAATCCTATTCAGTACACAGAATTTCCAGATCCTTCTACAAAATTCCTCCTTAAAGCCCACAGAAATATCCTTAAAAACCCCAATTTTCTCAAATTTCTCGCATCAATCAATCAATAAATCCCAAAAAATTCCCAAAAATAAAAATAAAGATAAAAATCAAATTCACAGCTTTTCCAAAGCTCATCAAATCAAGAAAATGGCTTCCGAAAGTGATCCCTTGTTTCTCCCCTTCATCTTGGGCCTCACCGCCGCCGGCGCGACCCAACAACAAACCGACCCGTCCGGCCCACGAGACCGGGTCGTCTTCCTCAACCTCGTAACCCAGACCATGGCCGTCGTCGAGATGAACGCCAACTCGCTGTTTCAAAACCTGTCCGCCGCGAAAGGCGGGCCGAGGCCCGCCTCGAAATCGGCCATCGAAAACCTGCCACGTGTCGAGATCGTGAAGGGAGACGGCGACGGCGAGGAGGACCAGTGCGCCGTCTGCCTGGGGGAGTGGGAAAAGGGCGATCTTGCGACGGAACTGCCGTGCGGGCACAGATTCCACGGCGGGTGTATCGGAAAGTGGCTGAGGGTTAACGGGTGCTGCCCGCTGTGCCGGCGGGAGCTGCCGGCCGGCGGCGAGGATGATGACGTGGAGGAGAAATCTTCCGGGGAGAGGGGGAGGAGAGAGATCTGGGTGAGCTTCAGCTTTGGTGGTCTGAGGAATCGTGAAAATCAAGAAGATTCTTTGGGTCAGTAAGGGAATCAAGATTAGGAAAAAATTGAGCTTTTTTTTTTTTTTTTGAAATAAATTTTGTTTTGATTTGTTTGTGATGTTTAGATGGTAGGTTTTGGATTTGTAGATAGTGTCTTTTTTTGTTTTTGAGTCTCCATCTCACTGAGCTTGAGAAGAAATATTTGGGTTTTATCTTTTTTTTTTTTTTTTTAAACAATAAATTTTATAAATATTCACAGGAACAAATGAATATCACCGTTGTTAACAACATCTGCCCGGCCGAAGAAAGCAGTTGAATCTAATAGGGAGAGAGAATTAATCTGATGGTAGCCTATATCAATCATACTTAATACAATAAACCACACTAATTAGCAAAGCATGAACATCCACCTTTATAGACAGAGCCATGGCTTAGGATATAGAAGTATTGATGGAAACTGAGTTAATTGATTAACTGATAGAAGAAAGAGGTTGTTCCACCAAATGAGGATATCCTAATGACTAGATAAGTACTGATTTATAGGAACAGAATACAACAACCATAGACTAAGTCAGCATTATTATCTATTATGCCCCTTCCAGATGATGTTGCCATCAGCAACATTCATCTTGACCCGCAATTCCTGAAATCGAGTGGCTGGCAGAGGCTTGGTGAGAAGATCTGCAAGCTGATCACGTGAAGATACATGCGAGACACGAATGCGACCTGCCTGAACCAGTTCGCGCACAAAGTGACAGTCCAGGAGATATGTTTCATCCGAGAGTGAAGGACGGGGTTAGAACTGAGATGAACAGCACCAAGGTTATCACATAACAGGCGAGGTGAAAGCTGCGATGACACTTTCAATTCATGAAGCAGATTAGATAACCACATAACCTCTGCAGTAGTGGTGGCTAGTGCGCGATACTCAGCCTCAGTGGATGAACGAGCAACAGTACATTGCTTGCGAGATAGCCAAGATACTGGATTGCCTCCAAGAAAAATGACATATGCTGAAGTGGAAGTAAGATCATCACTATTACCTCCCCAATCTGTATCAGAGTACGCAAGAATGCCGAATGAGGGGGAGGAACGAAGCTTAACTCCATGATTAATCGTGAACTTCAGATACCTTAAGACCCTCTTTAAATGCTGAAAGTGTAAGGTCGTGGGCTTGTGCATGTATTGAGCCAATTTATTTATTGCGAGGGAGAGGTCAGGTCTGCTGAGGTTCAAGTACTGCAAGGCTCCGATCGATTATTCGATGAGAAGAGGTTGCATCAGTAGCTGGACTGCCATCACTCAAGCGAAGGATTGCTGTAGAAGACAACGGACTCGGGGCTGGTTTAGCTCCTGTCATATCAAAACGTTCGAGGACTTCCCGGATATACTTATGCTGAGACAAAAAAAGACCCCCACTGGTTGGTATGAGCTCAACGCCAAGAAAGTAATGTGGGAAGCCCATATTTTTCAGTGAAAATCTCCTAGACAGTGCAATGATGAATGTAGAGAGAAATCGATGGTCACTGCCAGTGAGGAGCAAATCATCTACATACACAAGAAAATATGCGCGTACCGTGCCTTTGATATAGATGAACAGTGATGGATCACTCTTGCTCATTGTGAATCCGCAAGACAAGATATAAGCTTTGAGGGCATTATGCCATGCTCGCGGAGCTTGACGTAATCCATAAATAACCTTATGCAACCGACACACATGATTGGGGTGTTGAGTGTCCTTGAAACCCGGGGGTTGTGCCATGCAAACCTCCTCCATTAGTGATCCCTGTAAGAACGCATTGTTCACATCTAGCTGATGCATCTGCCAGTGTCGGCTTAGAGCCACAGAGAGTACAATCTTGATAGTTTGAGGGCGAACAACTGGTGCAAAGGTATCCTTGAAATCAACACCAGGGCATTGTGTGAACCCTTTAGCTACAAGGCGAGCCTTGTAACGAGCTACGGAACCATCGGGATTTCTCTTAATGCGGAATAACCACTTGCAACCCACAATGTTTTTCCCATTAGGTTTCGGTACAAGAGACCAAGTATCGTTGCGAACAAGTGCATCATACTCCTCAGATAATGCGTGACGCCAGTGTGGATATTTCTGAGCCTCTCGCACACTGGAAGGTTCCAAGTTCTCTGGCAATGGGTGTTGCGTGACCATGAATGCTCGTTTGGGCTTGAAGATATTGTTTTGAGATCTAGTCACCATAGGGTGGTGGCGCTGTAAGGCATTGTTAGGAGTTGGAATAGTAGAAGAAATGGACTCAGAGTTGGAGGGAGTTGACATACCTGATGAAGAGACTGAATCCAAGGGTGCTATGACTGGAACGGTCGGAGGAGATGGGGCGCTGCTCTGAGAAGGTATGGGTGCAGGTACAGGAAGAACATGATGGAGTGGAAGATGTGATGAGTCAGATTCTTGTATAGAGAACTTGTTTGAGGGAGACGGTGTGCGGAATGGAAAATGATTGTAAAAAAACGTGACATGACGAGATGTGTAAATACGATGAGATTGAGGATCAAGGCACAAATACGCATACTGAGATGAAGAGTAACCTACAAAGATGCAAGGTTTGGAACGTGGCTGAAGTTTATTTGACGTGTACGGGCGCAGCCATGGAAAGCATAGGCATCCAAAGGAGTGGAGATGACGGAAATTATGACCCGTGCCATGAAGCGTAGCATATGGAGAACGCATTTTGAGCACCGGAGTGGGTAGACGATTGATCAGATATACTGCAGTGGTAAAAGCGAAAGACCAGTAAGATGAAGGGAGGTTAGCATAATGAAGAAGCGCCCGACCTGTTTCAACGATATGACGATGTCGTCTTTCTGCAACAGAATTTACCTCCGGTGTGTGTGGAGGAGTCGTGAAATGAGAAATGCCATTAGCTGTTAAATAAGGTCGAAGTTTAAGGAATTCACCCCCATTATCAGAGTGTACAACTATTATTTTGGAACCAAAATAATTTTCCACAACAGATTGAAACTGAGGAAAGATAATAGAGACATCTGATTTATTTTTCAACAAAAATATCCAAACATACTTTGAATAATGATCCACAAAAATTAAATAATATAGGAAGCCATCAACAGATTTAACTGGCGTTGGGCCCCACACATCCGTGTAGACCAGTTGCAGTGGTTTGGTACTGACAACATTTGAGGACTGAAAGGGAAGTTTGTGGCTCTTAGCACCACTACATGACAGACATGGAGAAGCAGTGCCTGGTTTTATTTGATAAGAGCTTGACAAGTGCTGAAGAATATGAGATGAGGGGTGACCAAAAATATGATGCCAAGGAGGTGGAGAGGTAACGCTGGTTTGCAACGCACAAGGAAAAGATTCTGGCACAACAAGTTGATATAGAACTTGTTTATGACGACCTTTGAGCAGAGGCACCCTTGTCTTCAAGTCCTTCACCACAAAATGATCAGAAAAGAATTCAACAGACACTGGGTTAGTTTGACATAAGGAAGAGACAGAAACAAGGTTTTTTGAAATGGAAGGGACATGAAGAACATTGGGAAGAACCAAAGGTCTAGACAAAGTGCACAGAGAGATATTACCAGTGTGAGTTATAGGAAGGGAGGAGCCGTCACCCACAACAACATGTTCGTCACCATAATATGGGGTAGTAAGTTGTAAACTACCAAGATCATTTGTTATATGATGTGTAGCACCAGAGTCTACAATCCAATCCGAGGGAACGGAGCGAGATGCCATATGAGCCTGACGGGCAGAGCCTTGACCACCACGTCTTGGTGGGTTAATTTTGAAGCAGTTTTTAGCCGTATGACCCGGCTTCTCACAGTACTGGCATACGGGACGTTTGGAGTTGCCGTAGTTGCCATCATTTGACGTGGGATGACCACGCTGCTTTCCTGGAAACGAACGCTGCTTCTGCGTTGGATGTGCCGTGATTACCGACGACGGTTCAGATGACGGAACGTCACGTTGAAGGTAGGAATCAAAGTCATTGAGGAGATCATGGAGCTCCTCGAAGCCAAGGGGGTGTTCGCGAGCTCTTACAGCCGCTGCAATTTCCCTATAATCAGAACCCAGTCCATTCAATACATGGATGACCAAATCAACGTCATCAAGGGGAGCATTAATCAATGCGAGCTCATCTGCCATGGATTTTATATCATGGAGATACTGCATCATGGTTTTGGACCCTTTGGAGAACCGAGAGAGACGCTCCTTGAGGTGCATGATTCTGGCTCGTGATTTACCAACAAATAATTTCTGAAGTGTATCCTAGGTCTGTTTCGAGGTTTTGACATTACTCAGGAGAGTGATGACTTACGGATCCACAAAAGATATTATTGCGTGAAGGATTAGCTGATCTTGACGGCACCAGGTAGTGTACGTATCAGCAGTCGTAGCCAGACACGGCTTGGTGCCATTAACAAAGCCGATGAGATCATAACCAACAAGTAAGGCGTTAATTTGGACACGCCATGCAGGGTAGTTGATGTTTGTAAGCTTCACACAATTGTGTGTGTGGAGGGCAATGACTGTGGACGCATCATGGGAGGGGACTGCGTTGTGGTGAGGGTTTGTGGTTGAGCCAGTAGACATGATGAGGAAAAAAATTCTCGTGAAAAGAACTGTGTTGGATCAGTTGCTGTTAAGCAAATGCTCTGATACCATATAGAAGTATTGATGGAAACTGAGTTAATTGATTAACTGATAGAAGATTACATTATATAGATACAAGTAAGAGGTTGTTCCACCAAATGAGGATATTCTAAGGACTAGATAAGTACTGATTTATAGGAATAGAATACAACAACCATAGACTAAGTCAGCATTATTATCTATTATAGGACTCGGAACAAGAATCTGTAGAATGGTGCCTAATTGGGTCGGACACCACTCCTCACCTCGACCCACATCCATTCAAGTAACTCGAAACCCGCGCTTATAGACCCACACCACAAACCACCCAACCCTACACCGAAGACTTAGGCCTAGACTGCAGAAACCCCGACCCTGACTCAAAACTCGTCGACCGTCGCCTCCGCCCAACACCAGAAACGGGAGGGACACGGTGGAGAATGGCAGAACCCTTCACCCCGATCTCCAAAGGAGAATCGAAATCGCGACCCACCCCGAGAAAATGCCAGAGGTCCGTCCATCGCTGCGAAAACACCGAGAGGTCGGTCGCACTCCTCTGTTATAGCAGCCTAAAACCCGCCGATAACTATTAAGGGAATTGGCACCTCCTTCGTCTGCAAAACACCACCTTCAAACGATGAATCTATTAGAATTAGGCCGTGTGGCCCAAGTACTGAGGACACAACAGCGAAATAAAGGCATGTTCTGTTCACATGGCAAAGTTACAACGCACCACAAAGAGAAAATTGTTGCACAACAGTGAAATAAAGATTGTGGGGGCAGCATTGGAGGTGGCCTTATAATGTTTTTAAATATTACATTTTTTTATATGTTATTTTTAAGAATATGACATTTATATTTAGAAATACTTTATGTAGCACATAATAGCTCGGTAGACCGACTTAAGCAGAAAGCTCGACTAGACTGGTCTAGGAGCGGTCTCGTACGTACAAAAGTGAGATACTCAATCAAGTAGCTCGTATATGGGCTTAGGGTACTGACTGACCTGAAGATATACAACTTAGGGGGTTGCAACCTCCAAGAGCCCGACAATATAACCAAGGAATCGAGACCCTTTGGTCCGAAGATAGATTAGACCACAGGATGATGTCGGGTTAGACCTGAGGATGAGGTCAGGATAGATCTCGACACAGGGTCAGGTTCGACTCGGGTAAGACCACAACAGACAGGTCAAGAGGTTAGAGTTACGACCTAAACCTATAGCTACAGTAAGGGGGACAAAATCCTACTAAGAAGAAAAGAATCGCTTGCTCATCTCTTGCGTAGTTAGAGACGTGGTAAGTTAAAAAGTATGATCTGGTTGGATCTCTTCTAACTAGGACTCTCTTGATGAGAACCAAGATATCTTCCCCTATATAAGGGTTAGAAGTTCTTTATTAGCACTCGCATTCTACGCCTTTACTTGCATAGTATTTATATACAATTATGGAGTGAGTTATTGTTTTACTTGCATTCTACCCCTAGTTATAGTTTTACTTGAGCGTTGGAGGTTTTTCTGCCAGGCCTCCCTGATGAAATCGTGTATCCGCTCAACTCGTTTGCCTCGAAATGTGCGTTGCCACGGCCTTCTTCTTGACGATAGGTATGGACGACTCGTTTATTAGCCTTATCTTCTCACGATAATTGAGATAGCTCGAGTCTTAGCCTTACTAATCTCGGTTTGTATGATAAAACTCTTACGAATCTCAAACACACGATTTTGCTCTTGCGAACGATTTTCTATTAACTTCTTGACATATGAAATTGAATGAGTACATGGGTATTTATAAGAGAAACTTGATCTAGTCATATTCTAATAAGAATTCAAAATGCTTGGAAATAAAATAAAGTCCTAAGGTACCTAGATATCCTATAATCTAAGAATTACCAAATAAGTAAATAACTAATAGGCACATTGATTGGTCGGAAAAAGTGTGTACTCTACATATTTATTAGCGTATTTTAATATGCTTAATTTTATCGCACATATATATTTTTCGACTTATTTATTTCTTCAGATGGATTTTGGTGCTTTGATATATTTATGTTTTATTTTTAGGATATTGGAGTATTTTTATAGAAGACGAGACGTTGAAGGCATAGACGTGAGCTCGACAACCTCCTGTGGTGTAGTGCGGGGGTGCTTCATATTCTGCTACCGAACCCTATACTCGGCCCAATATAGGCCTCATTGGGCCCAAGATTGATAACTAAAAATTAATCACGCAATTGGAATTGAGGCACTCACGCAGCCAAAGGAGAAAGCCCTAGGAGGATTTATTTGCCAGACCAAGACATTATGTGGGAAGGGTCCAATTAATGGGCTAATGATTTATTTGAGAAAAGGGCTTTTAGATTATAAGACTTTTAGTTATGAGGGCACTATCATTTACATAACAGA
This sequence comes from Striga hermonthica, assembly GCA_902706635.1. NCBI lineage: Eukaryota > Viridiplantae > Streptophyta > Magnoliopsida > Lamiales > Orobanchaceae > Striga > Striga hermonthica. The sequence goes on along the minus strand of CACSLK010027837.1, from coordinate 11,838,712 downwards.
GATACACGTAGCCGCCATATACCAGAGAGTGAATTACTTGCAGAGAGAACACATAACGCGGGAAGATACGGAGAATCCGACGAAAGCGGAGATAGACAGCACCCGCACACGAAAGAGGATAATTCTATTCTCTTTCTCTTATTATTTACTAGTACGAATCCCGTGCGATGCACGGGGTGGACAGTTCTAAGGCTATTTACCCAACCTTATTACTATATTTGTGAAAAAAAATTAAATAAATAGAATAAAAAATGATATTATATTATTAAAAACCTTATTGTAGACAATATTTTTTGCCTTGTTCTCCCGCAAGCTAATATTTTCAAGCTCTTTCGGTTGGTGACACAGGAAACAACTACATAAAACTGGTCGTGACTGAACACTGACTTCTTAAAAAACATGTGAAGATGTGATAAAGACTTACTCTTGCTCTTGTTGATCGTCGTGGCATAAAAGCCATTAGGAGAAATTGCCTCTTCAGAAATTTGAAAGGTGCTCTAACGTATGAATGTGTCATCCGAGGGATCAACACCTCTCTCATGCATTGGATCATGCAAATACCATATATTCAAGTATATGAGTGAAGATCTTTGTGATAATCAATCTCGTACCATTGCACAACATCATAGAATGGTCGATGTTTTGCAACATGAGTGTGATTCCTATCTTCAGATTCAACTCATGGTTCGGCACTCCAAAACATCTGATAATATTAAAAAACTCAGGGGTGTGGAGATCGGACTAAAATATCATTATTGGAATCAAATTTGTACGTACTATAAGAGCTCAAGTATGTTTGACCATAAATCACGTTTCAAAGACGCCATGTACTCATTCGTAGACTCGACCACCTCTAACGTTTGAGCTATTATAGCTCTATCCTTCAAATAACCAAGATCGTCGCTTGTATCTTTAAATATTGGATGAGTGTTCTCAACAATTGCAGTGATAAAATCATCAGTAGGCTTCGACAATATATTATCAGATATGTCTGTCAAGTCACATCCATCATTGGATCTCCCAATATTGGTTCCATCTTCCATGCTCGCTATCTAATTAGAAAAATTTGGTAGCTCATTTCATTCATCTGAATCACCAATGCTCTGAAAGCCCATATTTTCGGTAAGTCTCAACACAGTACAATCAGACCGTAATTCGGATAAATTAATTGCAGCATTCAAATATCCTGACAACTCTCCTTTGAAATAATTGGGAGGATCTGTCAGAAATCCTCATCTTGAAATAGGATTTTCAAGTAATTCTTGTATTCAACCTCAAATTTGTGTTCGATTTGTACGTGTTATGTGTTAACGTATATTCCATTTAATATTATAATTAATATTGTTTCTCCGTGCATCACACGGGTTATGCGCTAGTAAGATAACCTCGATGTGACCAAATATTTTTTTTTAAGACTTATCTCATAAACTTCTAGTTTCTCAAAAAAGTTCAATGAAATTATTAATTTATAATTGATTTATCAACGACATATTATATCAGCTAATGTCTCAACTTTCAACTATATGATATATGACTATAAAGTTGAAATCCACTAAAGCTATCAACTAACTTACTACAATTCAATTTACCAAGAATAACCCTAAATTTTATTCGTGTGTCCCCAACATTTTTTCATTTTTTTTTAATTATCTGTTAATAATAACAATGATGTAAATTGCTATAAAGTGCAAAAATAATTGAGTTGTAAAACCAAAAAACTAAAGAAATAAAACAAAAGTAAAATAAGTGACAAAGATTGATTTGCCATATGTAAGCATTTTATAAATACAACTCATAATTAAAAAAAATATGGTTTTCCACTATACACGAACTTGGTGACAAATTCCTAAGTCCTTTGCTATAGTCACGCAGTTCTATAATCTCTCACAAAAGAACACACATAAAATATATATATAAATAAAATTAAATAAAATTAAAAAAAAAAACAAAAACAAAAACTCACCTCCTCAAAGTAAAAAATAAAAATAAAAAAAGATATGCATCACAGCAAGAAAAAAACTACTGCTAATTTTTTTGACTATGGTCCCATTTGATCAAGCTCTTCCTCATGTCACTAAATAAAAAAAGATATGCATCACAGCAAGAAAAAAACTACTGCTAATTTTTTTCTGACTATGGTCCCATTTGATCAAGCTCTTCCTCATGTCACCTTCAGGCTTCATTCTTTTGTACGCTACTTTTTTTTTTTCCTTGTTATTTACAACATTTTTTTTTTTTTTATTTCGTTTGTCTTTTCTTCAGCTTATGTATCCACCGCCTTCTTCATTTTCGAAATCGCAAATCCTCTTCTTTTTCTCTGAATCTCTATCCTCCCGCTCGGGACCCGACATCAATTCTTCCAGGCATGGGGAGTAAAAGTTTGAAGCCGCTGGAATACGTAATTGATTTGAGCCGGGAGTTGTGATTGGCGTCGGCGGAAGAGGATATGCCGATTTCAAGGATGTGTCGAGTCAGTAGCGGGTTTGATGCGAAGGGTTCGGAATTTGGAGGAGCGGCGACAATGGCGAAGAAAATTTTGACGGATGGTGAGGTGAAAGAGGGAATATGAGATCTTTTATATGTAACATTTATATAAAGATCTTAATAAAATAATTAGTTACCTAAAATATTTGCTCATTTCAATGGTAACTGTGTCATATTTAGCAGAATGATTATGTACCTTAATTAAATTGATTTATTTAATTTGAATTTTAAATTATTTACCGCCATTTTCAAAAAATATTTAAAAAAGTTACTAATATAAGTAAAAACAAATTATTTAGGCGGGAATTTAGTTACTATTTCAGGTAAATGCCAAACCTTTTTATATGTATATAGATTATGTTAGGCTAGGTTTTTATTTCTAAATCATACCATAACCAGAAGTCTAATTAAGCTAAGTAAATCTTGCTTCCTTGATCCCTTGCTTGCGCTGCACTTCGTCTGCGCCCAAACCCTAGGCGGCGCGCCATCGCGCGCTACACCTCGTCGCATGAGGTATCGTGTGCGCCCGTCTCCCACGTGTCCCACGCGTCGCCCATTGCTCGCGCCGCGCGCCCGTGTGCCTTCTCCCACACATGCTCCCCCGCCTCGCGTGCGGCCAACACGCCCATTCCCCAGCATCGTTACTGTGAACGCTAGACGCCCCGCGCGCGTCACCGCCCTTCGCGCCATGCACGCCAGCCTTAGCCCGTCATCGGTCGTCCGTTGTGCGCGCTGTCCACCCAACATCCACCCTTCGCGCACCGCCCGATCCCATTGCCGCGTACTCGCCGCTTGCGCCCTTCATGTGCTCGACTCGCCCGTGCGCGGTCGATGCCTTAGCCTCCAGGCGTTGCGCACATCTTTCCCTCGCGCACACCTTGCACCAATCGATCGCATCTCCCGACCCCGTCGTCGTGCACTCGGCGTTGGTCTCCTGCGCGCCTTTGCGTGATCCCCCCATCGCTTGGTCGCTCCTTGCGTGTTGCTGCCTCGCGCGCCTCATCACCCACCCAACATGTATCGCCGACCTATGAGTCGCGCGATCTTCCCGTGTGCGCGATTGTACGCGCACCTGCGGCCTTTTTCTACGAGCCCGCGGTCCGTCCAGCCTATTTGCGCGCCTATTCCTTTGGTCACCGGCCGCCTCATCCTCGGGCTCGGATGGGTCGATGACCACATCTTCATCACTCCCTCCTGGCGTATTGCATGTTACCGGAGCTCAAGGACGAAAGCCGCTCGGGGTGTAGGTGCTCAAATCGACAACAAATGATGTAGCAATATTATTGTTTGGTTTATATTGTTTTTCTTTTATTTTATGATATTTAAATTTAAAAATATGTGTTTTGTTGAAAATGTATATATCTGGTCTTACATGACCAATTCTTTTAACTTGATGCATTCTCCTTCTACATTCAGAGTATTCACATTAAAGATTATAAATTTCATGTAGAAAATTATTCTTTTCAGGCAAACTTTGGATTGTTGAAATATTGAGCTTTTATATCAGATCACCATGGCATAACCTGCTAATCAAAATCCATTCTTTGAAATAAAACCATTCATTAATTACTAAAGAGTACAAACTTCTCTACAAAAATTCATAACTTAATCATTCACATCCTTTCTTACTATCAAAATAAATACATTCCTCTTTTCAGTACTAAAGGCTCAAATCAAGATTCTCCAATGATTTCATCCTTTCACCATAATTCGAACTCTGATGCAGCGAACTTTCGAGTAAAGATCCATTCTGTCGTAAAAGATTGCATTTTTCCTTTTCATATTCGGATATTGAGTATTCTTCTTCTTCACTCTGTGTTAGTACAGAAAAAGACCCGCTTGTGCATTCGGAGTCGACCATCGAACTTAATCGGGAAAGTCGGGCTTTTGCTTGCTCGGCCTCAATCGAGCAAGAACTGTATTGTGTGAGGGTTTCTTGTGCCTTTAGTAAGACTGATTGTAGGTACTTTCCTTGAGCTTCAATCCTTAGCTGCAAATGCTTTTGCACCTGCAGCAAATGCTCGGCCTCAATCGAGCAAGAACTGTGTTGGGTGTTTTCATAATTTACTCTTTTTGTCTTACCTCGATTTGTTCATGAAGTTTCCTCTGTACCTCCATTTGGATTTGTAGAGCTCGAGTGATCTGCAAGTTTCTGATCAAAATGTGCAGGTAAAAAATCAGTTAAAAATCGATTCTTTTTCGCATTTTCATCGGTAAGATTGAATTTACTGCATGAACCGAATTATATTACTCGTTAACGTGCTCTTTTGATCCATCACAACTCTCGCCAGTCGAGCGATTCCTCTGTTTTTCGCCGTCGTCTGAACAAACAAACAAACAAATAAGTACATTAATATAATAGGTCACTTCAAAAACCATTCTTGAATCATTTTCTTGTACTTTTTTCCTCAGTTTGGTGGTGTGTTTGCATTTGTTGACTCTTTCCTGTTCTATATTTCTGCAAAACATTTTCAAGAATCTTCAAAAACTAGAAAATTTCACTATTGTAATATGAAGAAGAAAAAAAAAAAGTTAAAAAGAAACTAACTTGTAAATGGCTCTTGAGATGATACAAAGTGAGCCCATTAATGCCCATTACCTTCTTCAATGACTTTGGTGTTGCCTCTGTTACAAAAAAAATACATAAAAATTGTAAGATGATTCAATAGTCATGAAAATTGGTTTACTTAAAAGAAAAAATGGAACTCAACTCTCCGGTCCTCCGAGTTGATCGACGGCTTTTACGAATTTGTGGTGAAGTTCTTGAGTCCATTTGAGCCTGGGTTTTGCATCACCTGACAAAACCAGTTTCAGTTCTTTACTATTGACATCATAAAAAGCCATTGATGTTTGTATGAGAAGAATGTTATTGTGGTGTTATTGTTAAGGGCTTTGATCATTTGAAAGATTGTTTTGCTTTCTTGCAATGGTTACTTGAGAATTTGGTGATTCCACTTTGTAGTTTGGAGTTGGGAAGACTGTCTCATGATATCACTCTTTATATGGAAACATAAGTGGGGTTATGTCTTGAAGGGAATATATGCTTTGTGGCCCTCTTTTTATTCTTTATTTCTTTTTTTCCCCTTATTTTCTCTCATTTACCAATACATACTAAGTTTTTTATGCTATGTTTGGTAAAAATCTAGTTGATAAGTTAACTTATAACTTTTAAGTGAATTTCGAGCTTATAGCTGATAGATTATGACTTGCGGCTAAAAAACTAGCTGATAAGTTGGCTGAAATAAAAATTTCAATTAGTTTATTTAGAAAATTACCCAAGAAAGCTTATGTGATGATTTTGAGCTTTTTAAAAAAGTTTGTTTTATTAAATCAAACTTATTTGAATGCAGAAAATTTATAAGCTAACCAAATAAGCTATAAACTACTTTATATGCTTGCCAAATAGAGTCTTAATGATAAAGTTTCAAGTCTCTTTCTTTTCTTTATCTTGTTCTTTGACTTGAAAGAGGTGTGGAGAATCTATTATGCTGCAAAGATATGAGAAGAAGAAGAAGAAAAAACACTTCCATTTGGAAAAGTCTCAAAAGAAGAGAAAAAGAAAAGAAAAAAGTGTTGTTTGATTTTTTTAATCACTTTTCTTTGTTGTGCATTATTTCCATTCATGATGGATAGTGGGTGACAATTTTTTAGAAAACCTTGATGAGCTTTTGATGGAAAAATGACATTAAAATGTATGAAATTATGTGATGAACTTTTGCTATGAAGAGATCGGATGAGAGCGATTTGTGGAGAACATTTTCGTAAATAATATATTGATATTTGTTTTAAAATATATATTTCCAAGACACGTGTCAATATATTGATTAATCAATAACTTAATAGTCACTCATTGTCTGCATAAAATTTTGCACTTGCATATAAGTACAAAAGAAAATCATATAAGTGCAGGAAATATTTAAATAATACCCTTGTTTTCACCTAAAAAATATATAATTTTAATACTTTAATAAACACTAGATGAGTTTGGAGTATGGAAAATCTTTTATTAAAAAGAGGGCAAATGTAAAATCAAATGTTAATAGGGATGATTTGTAATTTCCACATAATAATAGTGTGTTTTCTTTATATCATACAAATTGTCATCTTAATGATGATGATTTTGGTGGAATTTATATTTTAAATGTGACCAAAATATTTTTATTCCTTTTTTTTTTCCCTTACAATTTCAATTATTATTTTTGAAAACTTTTTTCTTTGAGAGGGGTATGTATTGATTGGCTGTTTCTTTTTGTCCTATACACCTATAAAAGGAATCAGAGAATCTGTGGTTGGATTTTAGGACAAGCAAGTAGTTTTTGTGAGCAAAAAGTGCTTTTTAGAAAAGATAAAGTGATGATAATATAGGATAGTGATCCATAATTACCTTCCAAAATCATCTTTTATTTACTATTTTTTTTTTTTAAATTTTTTAAACAGAATAATTTTATTTGTGAAAGATAAAAGATTCATTTAATTTAAGCTAACTAAACCAATTAAGTGATTTCAAAATTATTATTATTTTCTTCAATAGATGGATATACTATCTACATAAAGCGATGCCGTTACTCGATTTTTTACTCTTGAACTACACACATCGATATGAATATATATTGATCCAACGATAAAAAATCGAACATATTGGTATCGATTTTTGGTATTGTAAGTAAGACTTGCTAGGGTACATGTACATTGCAGACAAATAACATTTATGGTCTGTTGGAATTTATTGTTTGTATTTAGAATATTCCCTCTTCTTTTATTTTATTTTATTTTATTTTTCTAATCACATTATTCCCCAACAATGGATTTGACAAAAAGGACTCCTGCAATAATAATGAAACTAGTATTAATACCGATGTACACATATAGTTATTTATGTCTAATACCAAATCTAATTCCAGAGCAAAAATAATATAAAAACAACATCACGAAGTATAGATTTTCGCCATGTCAGCATCCAAGCGTGAGAATCTGCCACCTAGACTCAACACGTTTTGAATTAATACATAGAGAAGGATAGTATCACTTTTTTTTATTATTTTTTTCCAAATATTAGTAAATGAAAAAGAAAAGAAAAACATATAATTATGACAAGGCCAAAATACTCTGCAAGACTACAATTACCTAGAAATATCCATCAATTATTATGCATGAATATTTTACTTTTTCAATATTTATATAAACAAAAAGATCATATTATTATATTCCTCTAAATTTATTGGGTTTTGAGAAAGATAAATTTTGATCAAGGAATCAAAATCCAATGATTGATCTTAATTCAATTTGCCTAAAAAATGCCATGCAATTTTTTCACTTTTGCCAACTGAAATCCACTGCAAATCTTATTAGAGACCATTATCAATATGAAGTTCAGATGTGCCCAAGGGCCGACCCGGCCAGGAATCGGCCCGGAATTACGGGTCTTGGAACCAGACTCGTGATAAAACTGGGCCAGTTTTGGGTCTCGGTTTTTATGGTTTGACCTGTCGGTTTTGAGTCAAAAGGCGGGTCGTGATTGTTTTTATTTATTTATTATTTTATTAAAAAAACTGGCGGTGGCCGGTTCATTTGAACCGGCCTTTAAATATAACCAAGCAGGTTCTGGGCCCAGTGTTTGAGGCCCACTGACCTGGCGGGTCGGGCCGAGTCGTCAACCGGCCCGACTGTTAGACGTTTCTAAATTATTATGAAGCAAAATGAAAAAAAAAAAAAAAAGAGCTCATGAGCCTGCTTTTACTGTTTCAAGCTCTTTGTGCTGTTATTCTGTTACAATAGTGTCAGATAAAGTTTCTCCAACTATTATTTTCACATAATTTTGGTTATTACATGTATATGATATGATTTTATTTTAAATGTTGAAAAGTATAGTGGTAGGTTGTCTAATAATCTGGAAATTATTTTCTTTTCATAAAAAATATATAGAAGTGTCTAATAATTAAATAGACAATCATATTTTGTAATAAAAAGTATATATTTATATAATGAAAAGATATTATATTTTAAAATACAACGTCTAAGTATTTATATTTATTAGAATAGTATGACTGTGTAACCATTAGACAACCTAGCATAAGACTTAACTTATATAAATAAATTACAAAAATAAAGTATTTCGTTTCACAACATGAGTATATATATTTACTAGTACAACGTCCGTGTATTATACGGGTGCTTGCTAGTTTTCTTCTTAAAATTTAAAATTAATAAGAAAAAGTAGTTGAAAATTTAAATATATTTTATAAAAATATATATTATTATATATTAAGTATGACACTTTTTACTTGTGCGACATACTTGTGTTATATTATATTAATTTTATTAACTTACAACATATAACTACATTAAACATAAATATATCAATTGAGAAATAATTTTATTTTTTTAATGAATTTTAATAAATAGTATTATTTTTTATTATTATAAAGATAAATATAATTTATTTATTTCATATATACAATATGGATGTCAAATCGAAAATCATCAAAAGATGATTAATTTGATATATTATATATGTAAAACCGATAACAAATAAACAAGTTATTAACTTTTAAAATATATTTACAGTTCAATAGCTAATTGAAGGAAACAAATCAAAAGTCAGGGATATAAAGTCACTTAATACTTCACTATGTAAAATTATAAAGAATTAAAGGGTTATATTAGTATAAGTGATATTAAAATACCTAAGTTAGCTAAATAATATTTATGGAATGTCCGAACCTAGATTATTAATTATTAATATATAAATATTATTTGTCCAAACCTAATTACAAAACATGATTCTTCGTCGAGTAGGATTACGAAGCACCAGAATCAGCCACGTAGGCTTAGGGCATTCGAGAATTATATACAGAGAATTGAAAAAATATTACTATTTCGCCTAACAATAAAGCTGCTTTGCACAAGAATTTGCGATTTATGCTTTCTTATTGTTTTGAAATTAAAAAAACAAAATGTTGTTTGCTTTCTACTTTTGTGTCTAAGTGCATTGTTTTCATAATTAATAAATACAACTTATATTTCCCTGGATTTTGGCTTCAGTATATTGTAAAGTGACAGGAGGAACATAATTATTAGTGAATATTGAAACACATCTATACAATTGTTGGCAAAGAATTTATGACAATTTTTTTTATTAATTTTTTTCTCTTTTTTTTTTTTTATTATTTATAGTAATAAATTGTTACATTTGATATTAATTAATTAATAATCATATCTCTTATAAAAAATATTATCTCGTGTAATAGTTACTAATTAAAATGAACTAATTATATTTTACACTAATAATTGGCATATGGATGTTATATAAGTATAAAACATATTTTTTTTTTCATGTTATTCATTATAAAGTTAATGCTTTTTTTTTTTTCTTTTACACCTCATTAAGCAATTATTTTTTATAAAAAAATAATTTAATTGGTTTTAATGATATGGCCATCCTTTAAAATCGCATAACCAATTGCTATAATACTAATTTAAATTTTTGTTCAAGCTAATTAATTGCTCATAATCCCTCAAGATTATAAAGATTACTTATTCATTATTTTTTATGCAATCAATAATCAGATGTAGTTAAATATTTTATACTATTTAGTTCTAATGATGATAATTTTTTTAAAACGTGATACAATTATGTTATATATAATTTTAATAGTATATACATATACATAATTTATAATACTTTACTTATATCTTTAAAGAATCAATTACTATAATATATATGTGACTAGTGCTGTTAAATTAAACAAGCCTAGCTCGACTCGACTCGAGCTCGACTCGGCTCGATAAGGTTCGTTAAGGATCGAAAATAAAATTTTTATATAATTTTTATAGTTGGACTCATTGACAGTCCTATATGTGACCCAAAGTATGATTTGAATATTAAACAATTATCTCTCTACTTGAAGCATGCTGCTTTTTTTTTTTTTT
>CACSLK010027837.1:11792270-11804221 GCA_902706635.1 Striga hermonthica | reverse complement strand
GCCGGGGGCCCATGGATGGGGGGCCCCAAGATTATATAAGTATGTAGTGTATATGTATATAATCTTGTACAGTATTTGGTATATATAATATATTAAATAGGCCTTTTTGTTTTATTTGAAGACCCATGTTAATTGACAAAGAAAAAGCCTTGTATGGATCTCATCTGTACAACTAAACTATTAAACAAATGTCGTTAGAGTGAGAGAGTTAGAGAGAGAGGATCGTGAAAGCATGCACGATTAAATCACAATTATATTGAAGCCCCTAATATTATTAAACCTTTAATTCACCTCAAGGACGTCCACATCATTCATGAAGACAAGCCCCATCTTTACCCCTGCAGTACCAGTTTTTCACTTTTCTGTTAGGCATTTTTGTTCTTTAGCATCAAAGCATCTTTAGTGCTATTCCAATAGTATTAGGGCACGTGTATTCCTTCTAGATCCATCTTTGAGCTATGAGGTAGGATATAAATTGTATTGCACTGTACAGATTTCCGCAAGTGAAATGAATTGAAAATTTGCCAGAAATATGAAAACCTTAGTTCTCTATTTCTTGTTCATCATCATGATCGATCCTCAAGAAATCGAACATGGTATCAGAGCGGGTTGAGAGACCTGACTCTGATACACCATTCCCTTCCTCCCTTTTTTTTAAGCTTCAGCTATGGCAGACACAACCACACCTGTCATCCAACCCCAAAGCCAATTGATTTCAGTAAAGCTCACAGATGGAAACTACCTTATATGGAGACAACAAATTTTAGCAGCAGTTCGTGGATATGGTTTGGAGGGGTTCATCGATGGATCTCTGCCACCACCAGAACGGTTCATCATTGAAGACAACAACACCCCAGTTCTCAACACAGCCTACTCGAGCTGGATCAGACAAGACCAACTTCTTGTGTCTTGGTTGCTCTCTTCCCTCAGTGAGAGTGTGCTCATCACTACTGTGGGTCTGGAATCTTCCCAGCAAATTTGGGAATCACTTGAGACCAGCTTCAGCAGCCAAAATGCGGCTAAAATCATGCAATACAAGCTTGAGCTGCAAACCTTGAAGAAAGGATCCATGGGAATGAGAGAATATCTCAACAAGGTTAAATCAATTTGTGACCTTCTCTCTTCAGCTGGGCAAAGAATCAGTGAGGCAGATCAAGTTCTCCATATCTTAGCTGGGCTAGGACCAGATTTCAACCCAGTTATTGTTGCTATCACTTCAAGGACTGAGCCCTGCAATCTCAGAGAGGCACAATCCTTTTTGCTTAGTTTTGAAAACAGGCTGGAGTCAAATGAGAACAACAACCAAAATGGAACCGGTTTCTCAGTCAACATGGCCACTCAAGGCCAAAGCCAGAATTTCAGAAGGGGAGATGGAGTCAATCAAGGCCGAGGCAGAGGACAGAATAATGGAGGATTCTCTGGTAACAGAGGAAGAGGAAGGTCTGGTTCTTTCAGAGGTAGAGGGGGAAGATACAAGAATGGCCCAAGGTGCCAGATCTGCTTCTACACAAACCACACGGCAGATAAATGTTACTACCGGACCAACCTGAATTTTGTGCCCAATAACAGCAACTTCAACAAGAGCTATGGCCATCAAGACTCCTCCTTCACTCCAAACATTAACACTGCCAACACTACCTCCAACAACAGCAGCACAGAATCTAACTTTGATCTGGGATGGTATCCAGACAGTGGAGCCACTAACCATGTCACTTATGACATGGGAAATCTCAATATTGCTTCTGAATATCAAGGGAATGAGAGAGTGCAGGTTGCCAATGGCTCAGGTATGAAAATTGCTCATCTTGGTAATTCTATAGTAAAGCCCTTCAATGATGAAAGATACACTTTCTTGCTCAAAAATCTCTTGCATGTTCCTAATATCACTAAGAACTTGATAAGTGTATCTCAGTTTGCTAGAGATAATGGTGTTTGTTTCGAATTTCACCCCACTTTATGCCTTGTGAAGGATCTAGCAACCGGGGAAATTGTTCTCAAGGGGAAACTTATTGAAGGGCTCTACAGATTTGATCTTAGCAAGACCAAAGTTCAGAAGATAGTTCAAAAACCTCTTAGCTTCACCAGTCACTCTCCACCAAACTCCAGCTCTTGTTACTCTATCAACTCTGCAGAAGGCAAAGATGTCCTAGGTTTATGGCACTCTAGGCTAGGTCATGCCTCATTTGAAATAGTTAAGAAAGTTTTGCAGAGTTGTAATATTCCCTTTTATGATAATAAAGAACATCCTTTATGCCATGTTTGCTTGAAGTCTAAATTTCATCAATTGCCTTTTTCAGAAACCACAGAAAAGAATCTAAAACCTTTTGATATCTTACATGCTGATTTATGGGGACCTAGCCCAATAAAATCATTCAGTGGCTTTAATTACTATGCTAGCTTTGTTGACCAAGCCACAAGATACACCTGGATTTACCTTTTAAAACACAAGTCAGATACAAAGGATGCATTCATTCACCTTTCAAACCTTATTGAAAATCACTACCAAGGGAAAATAAAATGTTTGCAAAGTGATGTTGGTGGAGAATTTCTGGGGCTAACTTCCTTCTTGAACAGTAAAGGCATTTTCCATAGATTTTCTTGCCCCTATACACCCCAGCAAAATGGCTTGGTTGAAAGGAAGCATAGACACATTATAGAGGTAGCCTTGTCCCTCCTAATCCAGTCAGAAATGCCTCAAAATCATTGGGATGATGCTGTCACAAGTGCTGTTTACCTTATAAATAGAACACCTTCAAAATCTCTTGGGTATAAAACTCCTTTTGAACTTCTATATGGTCATACCCCTAATTACAAACACTTAAAAACCTTCGGATGCCTTTGTTTTCCCTATATGAAACCTTATAACAAGCATAAATTACAACCAAAAAGTGTTGAAGCCACTTTCCTTGGTTATAGTACCAAACATAAAGGCTATAGAGTTTTGCTTCATGATAAAAGAGTTATCATAACCAGGCATATCATTTTTGATGAAAAGATTTTTCCTTTCAAACTTCATAAACATCCCACTCCCACAACCACCCCTCACAGTGACACATACTCTTTCCCTTCATTGGTTACCCCAAATTCTTCAACTACACCTCTTCCGACACCTATTGAGCATCCCAGACCCTCACCACCGCAGCCCTCACCTGCCCACTCTGTTTCTACTCCATCCCCTACATCACAGCATAGCTCACACAATACTTCACCAATCAATTCTTCTTCTTCTGCAGCTTCAGATTCCCACACATCATTTTCACCCACTTCAGGAGGGCATATTACTATAGATTTACCAATTGAGCATAATTATATACCTGATCCTAATGCCATTCATCTTAGTCAAGACAATGCAGGGGGTCACCACATGACTACCAGATCAAAAGCTGGAATTTTCAAACCAAAGACTTTCACTAATGTTTTGCAGGGCCTGGAGGAACCACGTTCTTATAGAGATGCTCTCCTCACTCCACAATGGAAAGATGCTATGCAACAAGAATACAATGCCCTCCTCAAGAACAACACATGGCAGTTATGCCCTCTACCACCTAATAAACCAATTGTGGGATGTAAATGGGTTTTTAAAACCAAAAGAAATGCAGACGGCTCCTTTGCCAAGCACAAAGCTCGCTTAGTAGCCAAAGGCTACACTCAAACAGCCGGCTTTGATTACCAAGAAACTTTCAGCCCTGTTGTAAAGCCTACTAGCATCAGGATCATTTTAACTATTGCCTTGTCTCAAAAGTGGCCCATTCGACAGCTTGATGTGGCTAATGCTTTTCTAAATGGCTCCATTGATTCTGAAATTTATATGGAGCAGCCCCCAGGGTTTGAACAAGATATTGCTAAGGGAATGGTGTGCAAACTCTCCAAATCCCTTTACGGATTAAAGCAGGCCTCTCGAACATGGAATAGCAAGCTGGGAAGTGTTCTACAGAACATGGGGTTCAAACTCTCTCAAGCTGACAACTCTATCCATTTTAAGCATGACCGAACCGGCTCTATATTTGTATTGGCTTATGTCGACGACATTCTCATTACAGGAAGTAATGGTAAAGAAATCCAAAGATGCATTGCAGAATTAAACAGCCATTTTTCATTAAAAGAAATGGGAGGCCTGAGCTCTTTCTTAGGTATCGAGTTCTCTGATACCTCTCACGGCCTCCTTCTCAAACAAACTGCATACATCCAAACATTGCTTGGCAAAGCAGGCATGCAGAATGCAAAGGGTCTCTCTACACCCATGGTCACCAGTCCTATTTTATCCAAGCACGATGGTCAACCTTTTGATGATGTTAGTCTTTATAGAAGCATTGTAGGTGGCCTACACTATGTGACTGTTACTAGACCTGAGATCAGCTATAGCGTGAACAAGGTCAGCCAATATATGCAATTCCCACTTGATAAGCATTGGAAGGCTGTCAAACGGATTCTTCGTTATTTGGCTGGGACTATACACTTTGGTTTACTTTTTCGCCCTTGCTCAACTTACAATATCTCAGGCTATGCTGATGCTGACTGGGGCTCTGACTTGGACGATCGAAAATCGACTTCTGGCTTCTGTGTCTTTTTAGGGCAAAATCTTATCTCCTGGAGTTCCAAGAAACAAAGTATTGTCTCACGATCTAGCACGGAGGCCGAATACAGGAGTCTCGCTCATGTTTTTTGTGACATTATATGGATCCTTTCTCTTCTAAAGGAGCTCGCTGTACATCAACCTCATTCACCTGTGGTATGGATGGATAACCAAAGTGCAATCTCTATTGCCAAAAATCCGGTCCATCATCCTCGCACTAAGCATTTCGAGTTGGATCTTCACTTCATACGAGAAAAAGTCCTCCAAAATGTTATCAAGGTCAATTATGTTCCCTCTATTGACCAACGAGCGGATATTCTTACAAAGCCTCTTAGTGGTCAACTCTTCGACCGGTTACGGAATCAGTTAACCATTACTCCCTCAACCGGCCTCGATTTGCGGGGGGATGAAAGCATGCACGATTAAATCACAATTATATTGAAGCCCCTAATATTATTAAACCTTTAATTCACCTCAAGGACGTCCACATCATTCATGAAGACAAGCCCCATCTTTACCCCTGCAGTACCAGTTTTTCACTTTTCTGTTAGGCATTTTTGTTCTTTAGCATCAAAGCATCTTTAGTGCTATTCCAATAGTATTAGGGCACGTGTATTCCTTCTAGATCCATCTTTGAGCTATGAGGTAGGATATAAATTGTATTGCACTGTACAGATTTCCGCAAGTGAAATGAATTGAAAATTTGCCAGAAATATGAAAACCTTAGTTCTCTATTTCTTGTTCATCATCATGATCGATCCTCAAGAAATCGAACAGATCGAAGTGAAAAGTCAGTTATACCCTCAACCCATGTAGTATAGTGTAGAGTGAATATTTTGAGGGTATTTTGGTAAAAAAAAAGTCAGCTGAAGAATATGGCTGTCGGCTGAAGAAGAATTGAATCCTGCCCCGAAGACAATGGGCCCATATTTCTTGCTTGCCCATAGGCCCTTCAAATCAGAGCCGGCGCTGTAACCGGGTCAAGCGATCTAATCCTTTCAACTCTTACGAACTCATTTTATTCATTTTTTTCTTTTTTTGTGAGCTATCTTTTTTCAAACGCGATTTTCAGACAATTATTATCTAGTGTAGTGCAAAATATGAGCGCACATTAAATGTGGAGTGCCAACTAGTAGCGTAGGGTGGTGCAACGTGCTTTCATGCAAAACCTGATGGTTTATATCGGGCGATGATATCAACTTTATCATGACGTGTTCGGATGGTAAAGGCGATCGCCAGTCTCCTGGAAAGCTTCAGCGGGCTATCGACAACACTAATGGTGTTTGTTTGGGTCGTCCACGGGAAGATTTCCATATATTGGATCTTGTCCGCCCTTTTGGGCTAAGATTTAAATTTGAACCATGTCTTCTATGAAATCGAATACTTTTTGGTACAACTCGTATGAGTAGAATCGTTATCCACCCGAATCATTTACAACACTACAACAAATTGACATATAAAATTATAAAGCACTAAAAATATACACGTAGTGTCCCAACATTTTTTATTAAGATATATGGGCCATTGTTTATGTTAAAATAACTTTAATCATCATTTGTGTTGATTCACAAACACAAAATTAATTAATTAAAATATGTGGAGATGACACTATTATACCAAATCCTAATATGATCTTCTACCAATTTTTGCCTTGTATTAGAATCGGGAGAAGAGAGTGCGGTCCCATCAGATGAAGGCGCACTATAAGAAAGTGAGCCTAGATGCACCTTAGTGATGTTTCATCCAAAAACCAGTTGGTGATAGGAGGAATAGTCCACTAGGCATATATACTAAACTCATTTTCCCTATAGAATCAATGTGGGACACTCACAAGTGATATTCCAACACCTTGTCTTTGACTTCCATAATATATATAGGCCGGTTAAATTCGACATTTTGTTCATCAAAGTTTTATTCATCAAATTGTCATGTATGATAAGCCCATGACATAAAAGGGTTATTAAGTTTTGTAATATATTTAAATTTAGCCAATGATTTACATTTTTTAAGAGTATCAACAAACATGTATAAAAAAATGTTATACCTATATGAATTATTATTAACCATTACCAAAAATTGATATATTATAAAATTATAAACGCCAATAATTGATAATAAAATTACGAAGAGCTGAAAATTGACACTATATACTCTGCATCTATATGTATAAAGGATGTTGTATTTTAATTATTCATTTTCTAATTATTAAATATATGTTGTATTTAATTCTTCATTTTCTAAATAAAATATTGAAATTTAATTCGTACAAATATGAGTGTGTGTATAAGAGCGTCTCCAACCGATGCCGAAAACGCAAACGCAAGGGAATCTTCCCTCCAACCGATCATCAAACGCAAACGCAAAATGAGTATTTGGTGTGTTTATCTCTCCTCCAAACGCATATTTGCGTGCCTACTATTCACAAACGCAAAATGTTTGTTTATTTGCAGTTTGTTCTCTACATTTCCTTTTACACTATATTTTGTCTTGTTTTATATATGTTCTGTATATTCCTACAATTATTTATTTGCTTATTTTTAAATTTTGTATATTTTTTCTTTGTTTTGTGTTCTGCATATCCTATAATTATTTAATGATTTATTTTTAAATTTTGGTAAAGAGATAATTTGAATATGAAATTAATACACGGCTGCTTGTCTGGTATTTGTAAACATGAAATAAAGTCAACTAATAATATAATTTTTAAAACAATAATTATCATATTTATTCTTAATTTTATATAGCTCAAATATTAATATATATAATTGATTTTTATTTAACACTAAAAGATAAACACTAAAGATTAATATAATAAAAACAAATTATAAACACTAAAGATTAATATAATAAAAACAAATTAGACATGCATATCAGATAACGAATTCAATCGAACAAAAATATTTATTAAATATTTCTTGTAAAATCATACCAGTACTTTGAATTATTAAATTCAACCTGAAAATTTTGAAAATGTTTATAAAATAGTTTTTGAAAAATTATACAAATACTAAGAATAATTTATCAACATTGTAATAAAAGTTTGATAACTAATTCAAACTTATTTTCTAGATTATTTTTTTAAGTGAAATAATAAAAATATAATTTTGCTTACAATCATCAATCTGTAATGTCTTATTATTATATATAAATCTACATATTTAAATGGAATATAAAATAATGTTGGGTAAAATTTGTAAAAGTTGTTAAATATGTATGTGGTATTGAAAAGTGATAAAAGTTGATGTATCATGGAATATTCCGAGAATATTTTTTTGGGTTTAAGTATGGTTTTTCGGTTGGAAAAGAATTACTGTTTGATGGGACAGATACTGCAAAATGAGTTTGGAAATGAGTTTTTCGGTTGGAGATGGTCTAAGCAGTGAACGTTGTTGACATAGATGGTTGACGTATTCTTCCTTATTTTTTTTTTCGACATCCTTTTTACTTCTATCTTCCCTCTCCTCTCCATTTTAATAACCACGAGTTTGATGGGTAGTCTTCCGACACGTGGCTTCCTCTACAACTCTTCTTATTTTCTTAATTAATTCCCTACTAGTACAACACCCGTGTATTACACAGATGCTTGCTAATTTTTTTTCTTAAAATCTAAAATTAATAAGAAAAAAGTAGTTTGAAAATTTAAATACCTTTTATAAGAATATATATATATATATATTATTATATATTTATTATGACACTTTTTATTTATGCAACTTACTTGTGTTATATTATACTAATTTTTTTAACTTACAATATATAACTACATTACATATAAATATATCAATTGAGAAATAATTTTATTTTTCTATTGAATTTTAATAAATATTATTATTTTTTATTATTATAAAGATAAATATAATTTATTTATTTCATATATACAATATGGATGTCAAATCGAAGATCATCAAAAGATGATTAATTTGATATATTATATATGTAAAACCGATAAAAAATATAAAAGTTATCAACTTTTAAAATACATTTATAATTCAATATCTTATTGAAGGAAACAAATCAAAATTCAGGGATACATTAGTCACTTAGTGCCTCACTATGTAAAATTACAAAGAATTAAAGGGTTATATTAGTAAAAGTGATATTAAAATACCTAAGTTAGCTAAATAATATTTATGGAATACCCGAACCTAAATTATTAATTATTAATATATCAATATTATTTATCCAAACCTAATTACGAAGCATGATTCTTCGCCAAATAGAATTCCGAAGCACCAGAAGCAGCCACGTTGATTGATCGAAAAAAGTGTGTATTTTATATATTTATTAGCGTATTTATATATGCTTAATTTTATCGCACTTATATCTTTTTTGACTTATTTATTTATTAGATGGATTTTAGTGCTATGATATTTTTATATTTTATTTTTAGGATATTGGAGTATTTTTGGGATGACAAAATAATGGACAAGAGCTTGATTTGGCCAATACCAGCATAATTGTCGGAAATGTTAAAATTAAGTTGGGCCACAAATTGGGCCAAAGATTTTCAGCTTCAGAACTCAGCCAGGCGGTTTCCTTGGCGAGCCCGCGCCACCACTCTCGATGTCGCGCTTTCCATGGCGAGCTCGCGACTAAAAACCCACGATTTGCAGCTCCCAATTTCCGCCTGGAGGGCTTCTTCACGCCTCGCGGGCCCAGCCCAAGCCCAGTCCAAGCCCGGTCCTGGCCCGTTGGACTTAAAAAAAAAAAAAAAAAACAAAAAACAAAAAACAACCGAAACCCTCAGCTCATTCTTGTCTTCTAGATTTCTCCCAAACTTCTCCCACAGCTCCACCTACGCCTCCCTCATCTCTCCTCCGACCGCCGCGCGACGGCAACACGGCACCTTCCGGCACCCGCGACCTCCGATCTTACCCTGGCCGGCGAGTTCAAGTTCTGTATCTCCGATCAACGTTCACCGCTGCGAACTTCGAGTTTTCCCCATACCCGCGACCCAGCTCTGCTCCGACCACCGCGACTCCCTATCACGGCGACGCTACTTCGACGGCGACCGAATCCTGTCCTGAATTTCTCCCGACGTCGCACAACACAAGCACCACTCGACGTTCTCTTTCAGCGACCGAGCTTCATTCCTTCAATCTCTGGCCTCCGGCGTTTCAAGTTCACGGCGACCAAGCTCAGCCCCAACCGCACCATCCATCCTCTTTCCGGTAGCCCCGAGTGCTACCGAGGTACACGGCATTACTCTCCTTATTACTTTATTTTTATCGACTTATTTTTATCGACTTGAGGTGCTTGGAGTGTAAATTTTTGATTTGCTAGACGTGTTAAAGCTTCGGTTTGGAATTGGGATTTTATTGCAGTTTGAAATTGGGATTTTCTTGCGGATATTGTTGTGTTTGGTTGGAGCACACCTTGCCGGGTGTGCTCAAAGTGATTTTGTAGGTACTCTCTCGAATTGTTCCGACTACTCACTCTATCATGGGTAAGAGAAAGGCCGCTCCCGCTCCGAAAAAAACAAAAAGGGCCACAAAGGTTGTCGTCGAGGCGTCGGAGTCCGAAAGTGAAAGAGAAAACGCTCTTCCTCCCATTGAAAGTTACAGTCATAGCCATGGGTTGCCATTCGAAGTCCAAACCACTACCGAGCGAGAGATTTGCACGAAACTCCGAAAAGCCCGAGTCCGACGGCCCAAGGTGATGGATTTTGATCTTTATGAACGACTCGGCATCAAAGACGACGTTCTCAAATATCTTAAGGTTCTCGGCTTATCTAAGTATGCGGCGATGGATTTATACGCTTGCACGAATTTGGTGCTCGAGTTCTACACTTCCTTCCAACTTGTGGAGAACCGGGAGGTCGTCACATGTCGTCTCGGCGGAGTGACCCGTCGGATAGATGCGGCCGTCATGAGGCAAGCATTCGGATTTACGGGCGCGGGATTGTCCGCTCCACCTCCGGACTTTGATGACAAAGAGGCATGGAGGGAATTATCGGGGCTCCCTTTGAAACGAAAGGGAGAGTTGGTAACGGGGCACATCCGGGACCACGCATTATGTGTTGTTCAAAAATTCCTCTCCTACAATGTGTTCGGAAAGAAGGAGGGCTCAAAGGTTAACACCAATGAGATATTCATGCTCCAATCCGCTCTCCACAAAAAGCCCGTGAATCCCATCCCCTACATATGGAGCAACATTGACCAAATTAGGTGCGCCGAGCGATTTTATCCTACCTATGGTCTTCTTATCTCGGTATTGGCCTTACACTTTGGGGTGGAGTTGGGTACCGATGTGGTGGACTCCAAGCCGATTGGAGTCACGGAGCTTAGGGCGGGCCAAATAATCCTAAACGATACAACATTGTGCCCCCACGCGGATCGGAGGTGCGTGCGAACATATTTTGACAACACGGGGAGGAAAGGAAAACTTCCCGAGCCGTCCACCGGGACCCGCCCGAGTATTACTTTTCCCCCATATGAGCACCCGATGACCGCCGTGATGTGGAAGCTTGATGAGATCCGATCCTCGATGACCGATGAATTAGCTCGATGGGGTACCCGGATAGAAGCCCAATTGCATACCATGGATAGCCGCATTACCGCTCTTGATGCTCGAGTCTCGACATTCATTGACTCCCGGACCATTGATCCTACTCCTCTCTCGACTACCGTTGGCTCTACTACTTTCCCGATTACCATTGATCCTACTCCTCTCTCGACTACCGTTGACTCTACTACTTTCCCGATTACCGTTGAGATCACTCCTCTCCCGACTTCTCATGTCAAGGAGCCCGATTCCTCTCTCACACATTCTCTTGCCGAGGAGCCCGACTCCTCTTCTCTTCCTCCGGATGACACGATGATGGATACACGGTGATTGCTCACCGTGTAGAGTACGCATTTTCTTTTCCCTTTTTCTTTTTCTCTTCTTTTTCTTCTTGTGCTATGTGCTTGGTGTGTTTTTCTTTTTATTTCTCTTTATTTTCTTCGTATTTTGCTCTCGTTTAAACTTGTGTGACATGACTTTCTTCCTTGTCATTTTTCTTAAGCAATGGGGACATTGCTTTGTTTGAAGTGTGGGGGAGGATTTCGTGATTTATGTGGTTTAAATGGTTGCTTTTGATGTGTCTTTGTGATTCTCTTTTGTCGTTATCTTGGTTAGGTTGTTTAGTTTTGTTTTGGACCAGTTGTTTAGGTTGATTTTGTTGGTTGTGTCGACTTTTCCCACATTAAGCTTAATGCTTGTTTAATAGTTCGAAATGGCGTAGTAGCTAGTTTGGATTGTCGATCGCTTTCACTATTAACTCCCATGCTTTATGTGCTCGAGGATTTTGACGGTTTTCACAAAATGAGATGATTATTCGCTGGCATTGGAACTTGCATTCGGATTCACGAAATTTTCTTGTCCTTTGTTCGTTCTT
>CACSLK010027837.1:11778764-11790223 GCA_902706635.1 Striga hermonthica | reverse complement strand
TGTGCTTTTGTGTGCTTTCGAGTCGATTCTAGGATTGTTTTAGGGTTGGCCGGTCCATTTTGTCGTTCTCCGTGTGTTTTTTATGCTTTCCTTTTTATAATATATTTTGGCGTACTTTTCCGTGTTTTTCGGTTATTAATTTCAGGGTTATTCCGGAGATTGAGAGAGAGAGAGAGAGAGAGTCGAACTATGTTATGAGAGAGTCGAGCCACATTTAGTGAGTCCGAGCCAAAGTTTCTTTTGCATGATCGCGAGCCCGCCATTGCTTCCTCGAGGTCGAGAGTCCTCCCTACATCACCATCGCGTGCCCGTCGGCGTTTCCTCGAGCTCGAGAGTGCTCATTTCTCACCATTGCACACGGCGCGTGCCCGCCACCATTTCCTCGAGGTCGAGAGTCCTCCCTACATCACCATCGCGTGCCCGCCGGCGTTTCCTCGAGCTCGAGAGTGCTCACTTCTCACCATTGCACACGGCGCGTGCCCGCCACCATTTTCTCGAGCTCGAGAGTGTTATTTTATGTGCGTTTTTTTTAGTGTGTGTTTTGTTGGAGTATAAATACTTTTGAGCCTTTGCATTTTGAAGACATCTAGCTCATTATGAAATGTT
Organism: Striga hermonthica; assembly: GCA_902706635.1. Lineage (NCBI taxonomy): Eukaryota > Viridiplantae > Streptophyta > Magnoliopsida > Lamiales > Orobanchaceae > Striga > Striga hermonthica. The sequence goes on along the minus strand of CACSLK010027837.1, from coordinate 11,789,617 downwards.
TCCCTTTTTGTTTCTTAGCTTAAGTCTTTTATTTACTCTCTAGAGCAAGGTGGATGCTATTTACACTTTCCGGTGACTTTTTCCGGTGACTTCTCGTTTATGCAAGTTTTAATCTTTTTCTTCCGATTTCGATCAAGCATGCGTTAGGGATGTGAGTACTTACTTTTAAGCCTTGTGATCTCGATTTTCGTACTTACTTGCTATCTCGTGTGTAGAAGTAATTATAGCTTGCTCGGTTGTCGGATTTTTAGTAGCTATTTTAGTCGTTTTAATTTCCTTTACTTTTGTGAGCTCGTTTATGATGCTTGGAGTTGATTGATTGATTGATTGCTATTAGAAAGATCGAGACTTGATATTTAGCTCGGTTATTTCGTGGTAGGATTTCGATTTAAGCTATCAAGCATGTTAAATGGAGTTCGTTTCTCTTATTTTGGCTTTTTGTTGTCCTTGGCTTTGTGCATCGGCTAGTTGCTAGAGTTTGTAGTACGTTCACTTGCTCATTGTTCGTTTAATCGCTTTCCATCGTCGTAATTAGCGTTAATCAACCTCAATCAATTGTTTAGAATGTTTAGGATTTTATTTTCGATTTTTGTGATTTGGACGATCATCTAGTAGACAAAGCTCCGAATAGCCTTCCTTCGAGATCGACCTGAGTCGGGTAACTCGGTTATCCCTTGCCCATCAAAATTATACTAAACAGTTAGTCGAAGAAAATATAAATTTTAATTTTGCCGCGTTGCGACGTGCGGTCACACGTAGGCTCAGCGCATTTGAGAATTATATATAGGGAGGATGTATAACCTGTGGCCCAAAACTTTTCCCTATATATAACCTGTGGCCCAAAACTTTGCATTACAGTTATATTCTTTTGGGTTGTGTTAATTGTATTAAAGGCCCAAGATTTGTTTTTTTTTTTTGCCCTACACCTATTCTCAGGCTTTCTTCTCAGGCTGCTACTCAGGAATTTTGCAGAAGAATTTTGCTGGTAGACAATTTTGCAGAAGATTTTTGAGCATTACATGGCTGTGAAAATGACGCAGAGAGAGAGAGAGAGAGAGAGAGAGAGAGAGAGAGAGAGAGAGAGAGAGAGAGAGAGAATTAGCAACGACAAGGCAAGGCGGCGACGAGACAGAGAGAGTGAGACCCGGCGAGGCGGCGACAGAGGGAGAGACACGACGGCAAGATCTTCGTGTTAGATTTGTGCTCGTGAGTTAATTCTGTTATGCTTTTCTTTTATTTGTTTAGGGTTAGCATAATTGTTTTTTAAATTTACAAATAATGAATTGGAGTTCAATTTTTATTGTTTTTTCAGTTTGAAGTTTTCGATTAGTGCAAATGAGTGCCCAGTCCTACGTGATGTGATCATGTTAATTAAATAAAGATTTGGAATTGAAATATTCAATCAGAGCAAGGACTTATATCAATCGAGACGGAACAGTCGCCTGAGGACTCGTGTTGCCATATCGTTGGACAGTCTGATTTCGCGCGCCTTCAATTTTATGTTATTGAGAAAGGACCGCGAAGTGGGGTGCGTGGGGATGGAGATATGGTAAACGTCGACTTCGTCGAAAGATGGCAGTGGCGATAGGTGGATCTGCTTTGGCAGCATGTCCGACGACTCCTATCTGATCCGGACAACCCCGAGAATCGATATTTCGTAGGCCAATGATTCGTCCTGCCTGAGGATGACGTAGAATTTATGCGTGGCCGACACCTACACCGGTTTGCTTGATAACGGATTTCTGTCCTGGAGGATAGTTTTTTGCGTTGCTCGACAATCAGTCTTTGAAAATGTTTAGAGAGGACTCAGCCAGGTATTTGGTTAAACTTATAGTCACTTTTATTCTTCCTCAACAGTTGGTGGACTAATAGTGGATATTGATGTATGTTAAGTATTTTCTGACCTTCAAATAAATGTTTCATCATTAACTTGCAGATTTTATGCAGCAGAAGTTGTCATTGGCCTTGAGTATCTTCATTGTTTAGGTAATTGTTGTAGTCTTTGGCATTATAATATATTGACAATTAAAGAAGCTAGATGTTAACTTAGTCTAATCACAATTTAAATATACAAATTGCATTTGTAAGACTCATTTGTAAGTTGTTCTTTCCTATAGAGCTTTTTACAAAGCTTGTTAGTTGAAGTGAATATCATGAAACATGTTTTTTTTTTTTTTTAAATAGTTCAATCGTCTGTACGTCCTATGTTCTCTATAACAAGAATAATTTATAAAGAGAGAAAACAATCAAAGTAAATGGGCATATGGTCATTGTTATCGCAGAAGGAGCAGGACAAGAACTTCTTACGGCAAAAAAAAAGAAAAATTGCTTCAGGACACAGGCCGCTCAAGACGTCGGGTTGTGGATTTCTCAAAAAATAAAGGTATAGATTGTGCAGAATGGTTTTTGACTTTTGAGGGTAGTTCTTGATGTGTTCTTCTTTCTTTTGTTTGATTTTCTTTGGTAAATCATTATGTTGTGCTAGAAAGAGGAAAATACTCATAAAAAGGATTAGGGGGAATGCAACAAGTGGATGGGCACCTATTTATCCCATGCTACTTTTTCTATATTGTGAGGTTGCAAATTAACTGATGAAGGTTTCTAATGTTCATCGAGCCTTAAGATTACGAGACATCTTTCGGCTATCAAATGTTTCAAATTTTTTGTTTTTCGCATGGTTATGTATAGATATTACTCTATGATGCTCTCATTGAGGTCAGCTATATGATGCTCTTTCTTTAGACTTTTGACGACGATGTCGTCAACATAGGCTACTGCATTTCTTCCGAAAGAGTATCTTGTATATAAATATAACTCTTGCAAATGTTGCCCCGGCATTTCGAAGCCCAAATGGCATCCGGACAAAGCAGTATGTGCCAAAGGGTGTGATGAAGCAAGCTTGTTTTCTCCTCGTCTTGCTCTATCATCCAGACCTGATGATATCCTGCGTATGCATCCAAGAAACTAAGCATTTCGAGTACATCTTAATAAACGAGAGTTCAACTCCTTTATTTTGCGGTGAAAAACGTGGTGAGTAGGGAAATGGATAGACATGAGCATTTTGAAATACTATGCTTAAGTTAGTTCGGATTTCAAGATCAGTACAACACTGGGCCCCATATTTTTGGTTTATCTATTTACTACTCCCTCCTATTCATAATATGTGTCGTTTTGAGAAGTTGCAACTCTCATTAATATGGATATTAAAATGTGTCCACCACCGTGGGTAGGTGAGCATTACTCATAAAAAGAATAGGAGGTAGTATATAATAGTCAACACACTTACTAAAATAGTAAGTATTTTAGTGGGTCCTTCATCATATTACTATTTATGAAAAAACGAGTTTCAATTTTTTTTTTTATTATTTTCTTAACTGTTACACCGCGTTAATTTTGTTTTTCATTTTTAATAATAGTTTATCAGTAAAAGTGGACCTAAATTTTTTGTCACTTATAGATAGACAGTTTAAAATGTTTTTTCTGTTTTGATTTCTCATTAATATCAAAGTAATTTTCTTTTTACATGTACATAACATGTTGGATCACGGTGAATTATTTATGATGTGTATTAAATAATAATTTTTATTTATAGTCTTCCTAAAAATATGAAGATAGTAGATGATAATATGTTACTTATTTACATAAAGAATGGTTTAGAAATAAAGAAATTATAATTACATGAATAGAAAATTATAGAATACATAACCACACAGGCTATTAGAAGGGTTTTTTCTTCTACAATAATGTTTTCTTTAATTTAAAAAAAATAACTTGAGATTGTCTTTATACCTGCAAAACAAAATGTTTAGAATGCTAACAGAATAAAAAAAATATTACGAAAATATAAGCATAACAAGAATTTGGATAAAAGACCATCCTAAATATTAGTAGTGCATAAATATATTTTCAGTTTTTAGATAAATGAATTAGTACTAGTGAAATTGTGGAGAAGTTGGTGTCCCATAACCACCACGATTTAGATAAGCTAGCAAACTGAGTTTGCATACATGTTCACATGATACAACTGGTAATATTTAAAACCTCAATATTTATTTTCTATTTTAATGATGTTAACATAACATAACATGAGAGAAATAAATCAATTACGTATACCATATAGTGGTTCTGGCACATAACATATAATATAATGAACAACTAAAGAGAAGGATCTTTATTGTTTAAGTATCAACAAAATTTTGAGAGAAAATCCATGAATTTTAAAGTGAGAAAGACAGAGAGGGAGAGAGACAGAACATATGTTCAAAGTCTTTAAGGAACAAGAAAATAAAAAAAGAGAAGTTAATCATTATTTACAAAAGGGAAGTTTTTGGTCGTTTGTGTTTTGGTACAACATAATAATAAAATCAAATAAAATCAAATAATCCATTTATAAACGAAGTTTCAACATAATAATAAAATCAAATAATCCATTTATAAATGAAGTTTCAACCCCAGAACAATACAATTTAGGATACATACACATATACATATATATATATATATATATATATATATATATTAATTTTTATACAAAAACACAAATAAAATATTCATAAACAGCCAAAATTAGTGTATTTGTAATTCGAAAAACTTCATAAAAAAATAAAATCATACATTGTAAGTGAACTATGTAATTTTCTCGTTGATTAATTAAGGGACCAATGTTTACCATGAACAAAGTTTTTTTATAAAAAATTCCGTTAACTTTTGACAATCAAACCTTCCGAAATATTTTGATTATATTTCTAACAGGCCAACGCATGTTGCCAATTTTTGAAAACTTCGTTGATTTATTGTATTCAATCAGAAGTTAGATTTTTTCAAGATAATGATTTATAAACAGATATTCCAATATTAAAGATGTATTTTCTTTTTATTAAACCTAATATTATGTCAATTTGTTCTATTAAAAAAAAGAATATATATATAATAAGAATATACTTTTAGTTTTTGAGCTCCTACAAACTCTTGCTTCTGGAATTACAAATAGAAAAGACACAAGATTTTGATATATAATGAGAAATAAAATATACAAATATAAACATTGTTTATAGTAATCTATTTAATTGTATATAAAAATTATTTATTCTATTTATGTTTCTTTATTTGATTTATGTTGAATAGTTCCGTGCATTCGCATGGGTCACGATACTAGTTTACTTTAAATGTATCCCCATTTTTTAGTTTATTTCTCTATCTCCATTTGATTTTGTTCACTAAATGTTATTATACATCAAATACATAATTATATAGTAAACTTTAAATACATAACTACAAATTAAAATTTTTAATTTCTTTAACATTATAAATACATTTATTATTGTCAAAATAAGATATAAAAATAAAAATTAATTTGAAAATAAATAAATTTTGATAAAAAAATGAAGTGCAATGAATAATATATCCAGTACTATATTAGTGCAATATTATTTACATTATCATGCGAAAATATAAAATAATTAGAGCTCATATTTATCGCACATTTCGAAGTGAGTTGCATCGTAGAGTAGAGTTTCTCTTAGACTTTTTATTTTTATTTTTTGCCTTATGACTTTGCAAAATTTTAGGATGTGTTAGGATACAAAAATTTTCACAAAAAACGAGCATACCCGTTTGAATTGAAAAAAATTTACCTGCCTTGGGCAAATATTTTTTAGAACATCTCTGCAAGTGTAGGGCCCACCATTGGAAGAACCTAAAAAAAACTTTTGTGTTTCATCCCCAAAACGTATCAGCTTTAGAGGAAATTGTTGTAAGTCATTATTTCTCACTGATAAGATGTTATCATAATTATAACACAATCGGGTAAATATCTAAAAAAATTATCCACTGCAAAATAGGTTGAGAGCCCATACATACTGAAAATTGAGATAATTGGCGACCACTTTTGGTCAAACTAATTACAGAAGCAACATAAATATTTTTAATCAAATTAATAAGTGTGACGGGTTTATGGCAAATTGATCATCACATAAATAATATTTGAGCAATTATCTTTGATTTTGAAAACTAAAAGTTATATTTTGATAGTCCTTCATGAGTTCAATTTTCTGCCATAAAATTTGTTTTATTTTATCAATGTTTTAAGTGCATTTATGAGCATAAATTATTTTTCAATATTATTTTTATGCAATTTTGGATTTGTTTGTTCAAAATTTGAGAGTATCACCTTCAAACACAAATACTTTGATATTATGAGTCAATTGTGAAAGATTCCTAGTTTCTCCTAAGCGTGCAAGTGAATAATTGAATAATAGTCTTGGGCCTTCGTTATATGCTTCTGTTGTTTATTTTATATTTGATGTAGCGCCAAATACAACTCGGTGGACTAGCCTGATCGGTTAGCTCGAATAAAGCCGGTACAAGGGAACTTGGAGCCTAATTTATGTGACACATGATATTAGTTAAAGATAGTCATGAAAGATTAGTGTATATCTACACAGTTATTGGAGAGTATCAGAATTCTTGTTTATTGAGTAAACTGATTATCTTGGGGAGTAAGTCATTAAATCCCTTATAAATAAGGGACCAGGTTTATTTTTCTAATCCTAAGCTCTTAGTTACTTAAGATACACGATCAAAATATTAGATTTCTCTCCGCCCCGACGCTTTGCAGGTCGATCCGGTTCTTGGAGACGAAGGCGATCGAGATGTCCGAACTCCCATGTAATCGAGATGTGGCGGTTCGACAGGCAACCTCGGTGAGTCAATTATTTTGCCTCATCAAATTGGCGCCGTCTGTGGGACCAGCCTGAGTTCTACCAAGAGAAGGTATATCGGCATCCTGAATTTTGGTTAACACATCGAAAAAAAAAAGAAGATATTCGGCTAAAAAAATCCACGATACACGTTATGTGTTCTGCAATCCGTGTTATGCCTATTCTCAAAATTCAACAAAAAAATTCGGCAACAAATTATATCCTGCGACATATTATGCGTCGCTGCCGAATTCCACTCTCCACCACCGTGACGTGAAGCGCAAGGTCGAGGACAAGAGTCATCGCTGCTGCCAATTTCAGGCACGGCAGAACCGCCTGCAGCCGGGTCGTTTTCGGAGCCTCATGCCACAGTGAGATGAAAAGAAGAGTCAAGGAAAGCAAATCGCCGTACTACCCCGAGGTCCGATCACCACGCCGTCTCTAGATCATCGTTCGCCGTTTACGGGTAGAGTTTGTCGGTGATGCTCACAGCTAAGGACCGCCGCCGCCAGGTTTTGTGTCGAGCGTGAGTAGGATACCGATGCTCTATGTGTCTGGGTTTGGCAAAAAATTGACAACTGAGATTGTTCAGTTGTTGGGCCGCATAAAAGTGGTTGTCAAGGCGATGATCAACTGTTGGGCCATACAAAGAACTATTTGTTGGGCCAGTGTATTAAGGGTCTCAAAAATTGGGAGGCTTGTGATTATTATTAAAAAAAATGAAAAAAAAAATGAGAAAAAGAAAGGGAATGAAGCAGCTGCGGGTCTTTTAAAAGAAAAAAAGACTACGGGCAAAGGAAAGGAACCAGTAGTGGGATTATGATAGGACAGAGACCAGGAAACATGTATAACTTGTGGATGCCCGTCAAGGTCACACGAGCCGTATTCTGCCAGAAATAGCTCCATTACTGATCAACGGAGAAAAAGGTATCCCGCGGAGTTGGCCGCATGTTTTTTCTCAAAAGAAGCCGTCGGAAGCTGTGGCCAAAGAGCGGTGTAAAGAAAACAAGTAGCAGCTGCGGGTTTTTTGAAACAAAAGGGGGCCGCCATAAGATTTTCGGGGATGTTGCGGGACAGGAGCGAGATCATGAATGTTTTGAATACATGGTTCACCTGGTATAGTGGCATGACAGATTGTCGGGGAAGAAAGGTTCCTCGACGGAGTTGACCGCACAATCTCCGAGGCATCAGAAACAACAGTCGTGAGTTTTCCGGAGATAATAGCAGCAGCGGGCCATGACGACTTCAGGTGTTGTGGGATTCCGTCCAAAGATAGAAGTCTTAGAAAGCTCCTCAGGTTGAGAAATAGCTTTCAGATATTTATGTATGGAGATCGAGACAACCCGATGAGATAGTTCAGGCTCCAGTATTTTATGCAAGATGTTTCGCGGTACGGTTTTTATCGAAGAAATGTGGGGTAGACTTTGTTATTTATCATAAGGTGACCAAAGGATGCGGCAAATTCATTTGAAGTCTGATTATTCACATTAGGGGGCCATGATAGATTCGGCTATGGTTTGTTGTGTTGAGCGGGCCGGACGTATTTTTCTCGACAGAAGCTGATCACAGTCGTGCCATCAGCAATATGCCAGCTAAAGAAAGATTGTGGTCGTAAGAAAGCGGCAGAAGGATCTCGGAGAACGACTGCATACTCAAGAAAGGAAGAGAGAGTGGGCCTAATTTTGGGCCTTATTTTGGGAAGCCCACATGCTGGCTCTGAGAACCAAAAAAAAAAAAGAAGAAGAAGAAAAAGGAGATGACGAGGAGCTGTGGACATTGAAAACTGAAAGGTGAGCAACAAAAGTTTTGAAGAGTGCATATTGTCCAGCCAGTTGTGAGTCCCCGCGCGCCGACCATCCGGAAAGAGAGCGCCATGGCGGATATTCTCGTGGTTGACCTGAGTCGGCCATCTCAATCGGAGGCTCCTTCGACGGCAGCAAGAGGCCGCCGAAGACACGTGTGTTCTGTTTTCAGTGCTCCACCTCAAGGTCAGACGAGCGAGCCGCGGTCTCAATCCAAGAATCGTTGCGGAGCGGAGAGTTTCAAGCCTTCAACCGCCAGTCTGCCTTGCAAGAGTACCCAGCGAACCAATTCAAGCTCTACTATTTTCGTGGGAGGAGATCGGAAGAGCCCGACAAAGGCTTTGACATTTTATAGCGAGAAGTCGGAGAGGCATTGTTTGATGATGGGTTGTGGTGGAAAATTCTGAAAAACTTCAACGCCCGATTATGCAGAAGAATTGCTCGATGATATATTTCTCACCCCAATTGTTTTCTTTAAAAGGTCAGAAGTGATATTTTCAACTACAGGTAACATAAGCTATTCCTTATTTGTCCCGATGATCACGTTCACATGTCATGATAAGTTTCTGTGGTTTATTGCTTGTGAAGAAATATCGATTGTTTCCATATCTTTGGAAATGTGTTTTTGTGATGCTAAGTGCAGGGTTTGACTAGAGCCATAGGTACACGTAAGAGCTTGAAGAGATTGTTGCGGCGGTTCTCAGGCTCGCGGAGCTTGGGAGCGCCTAGATGCGTGATTGAAGAGATCGCTGCGGCGGTTCTCGGGCTCGCGGAGCTTGGGAGCGCCTAGATGCGTGATTGAAGAGATCGCTGCGGCGGTTCTCGGGCTCGCGGAGCTTAGGAGCACCTAGATGCGTGATTGAAGAGATCGCTGCGGCAGTTCTCGGGCTCGCGGAGCCTGGGAGCGCCTAGATGCGTGTTTGAAGAGATCGCTGCGGTGGTTCTCGGGCTCGCGGAGCCTGGGAGCGCCTAGATGCGTGTTTGAAGAGATCGCTGCGGCGGTTCTCGAGCTCGTGGAGCTTGGGAGCGCCTAGATGCGTGTTTGAAGAGATCGTTGCGGCGGTTCTCGAGCTCGCGGAGCTTGGGAGCGTCTAGATGCGTGTTTGAAGAGATCGATGTGGCGGTTCTCGATCTCGCAGAGCTTGGGAGCGTCTAGATGCGTGTTGAAGAGATCGTTGCGACGGTTCTCGGGCTCGCGGAGCCTGGGAGCGCCTAGATGCGTGTTTGAAGAGATCGCTGTGGCGGTTCTCGGGCTCGCGGAGCCTGGGAGTGCCTAGATGCGTGTTTGAAGAGATCGATGCGGCGGTTCTCGAGCTCGCGGAGCTTGGGAGCGTCTAGATGCGTGTTTGAAGAGATCGATGCAGCGGTTCTCGAGCTCGCGGAGCTTGCGAGCGTCTAGATGCGTGTTTGAAGAGATCGTTGCGACGGTTCTCGAGCTCGCGGAGCTCAGGAGAAAGTCGTCGTTCTCGTAGCCTAGATGCGTGTTTGAAGAGATTGTTGTGGCAGAGCGAGTCCTCTGACTCCTGCCCAATCGGTCCGTGAAGGCCTCGTTGTGGTAATGGTTGAGCTCGCGTAGCTCGACAGTGGCCAAGTTTAGGGCAAAAGCCTGTCGACAACGTCACTCGAGCTCGCGGAGCTCGGCAGTGGCTAAGTTTAGGGCGAAAGCCTGTTGAAAACGTCACTCGAGCTTGCGGAGCTCGGCAGTGGCCAAGTTTAGGTCAAAAGCCTGTTGAAAACGTCACTCAAGCTCGACAGTGGTTGAGATAGGGCGAAAGTCTGTTGAAGACGTTGCTCGAGCTCGCGGAGCTCGGTGGTGTCCAATTCAAACGATTACCGAGCCTATCTTAGCCCGACATGAAGTTTAACTCGTCGCCGCATTAGGGCAAGATAGTCGTTATAAGCTCGGCAGTATCGTTGTGCCCGAAAGTATCATTGTGTTTATAAGCTCACCAGTATCATTGTGTTTATGAGATCGACAATGGGTCCTCAGACTCATAATCAAGCTTTGTCGAAAGTCTGTCGTGGCATTGCTCGGATTCTCGGAGCTCGGCAGCGGGTCCTTTAGCTAGATCCACAGCAATTATCCCGTCATAGCGGTGCCCGAGCTTGTAGAGCTCGTGAGGTCGTAGATATGGGAGTCATTGTTATAACTCGAGCAGATAGTGCGAATGTTAAATGTTTTAAGGTGGCAAAACATCGAGTAGGTTGCTCGGGGGACATAAAGTCAAGGAAAGTGCAAAGTTGGCCCGAGAGCCATAGTTGCATGCAAAAGGCAGCAAAACTCCAACGTGGTAGACTGTAGGGACGGGATGAGCCCAAGACCCCGATGCCATAGTCTTATGAGATAAACTTG
>CACSLK010027837.1:11737971-11760303 GCA_902706635.1 Striga hermonthica | reverse complement strand
AAAAAAAAAAAAGCCCAATTGTCCAAGCCAAAACTAAACATCTTAAAAAAAATAAATAAAAAATAAAAAATAAACAATGCATTTGATAATTTGATTTCAAAGACAATTTTTTATGGTAGATCTTAAATGTTGGTGAGGGGTGACTTAAACTTAATGGATTGATGTGTTTGTTATAATGGAATCAACACTCTATGATAATTTCGTTTAAGTGTATACTTTAATCGGTGTGTTTGTTTTAATCGAAATTATGAAAACATTATCTTAGTTGTTTAATTTTAAATTTTAATGAAACAAATACTCTTGGGTTTAGTTTATATGTCTGTCCCGTTTTGTCCGGTCTCGAACCGTTTTGTCCCGGTCCCGAATGATACCAGTCCATTTGGATGGTTTCTCGTCCTGGACCGTTCCTGGACCGGTTCATAAAAGCGGGACAGATACCGAGACAAGTCAAATTCTGGATTGTTCCGAACCGCGCCCACCCCTAAAATTTGCCATTAATGTGCTCTAAAAAATAAAACTTTCCATGATAGCGTAAAGAAATGAAAAGTTGAAGAAATTACACTTTCAAATAAGACTTCAATAACCCAAAAGCTGCCACAACCATATAGTAATGCTAGGGAGCCAACTGTTGGCTCCCTAACGAAGCCAACAGCCAATGGGACAACTCCATGTGGGGCTGTCCCACATTAGAGTCATGTAGGACAACCCCACATGGAGTTGTATGATTGTTGGCTCCTTAGTATTACTGCACAACCATATATTACACTTTGTGACTTTGAATAGCTCCTTTTGATGATCAGCGTGTATTGGTCGCCAAAGCAAATTGGTATGTTCGTCGTTTCTTCTCAAAGTGGTTGATAACACATCTTCTGTAAGACGTTGCCTTTGATTTAAAAATTTCTTTCGGCAATGTATGTGTTGTAGCAAATTATTTTTATTTTTACCGAGTATCGAATCAAATACTCCCTCCTATTATTTTTAAATGTCATTCTAGCCTTTTCAACTATTTGTCAAATAAATGTCGTTTTGAATCTTTTGTATATATTTTTTCCATTATTACCCTCATTTAGCCAATAAATGCATTACGTCTTTTCATATTCACTCTTCACTTTTTCTCAAAACATTCATCTCTATCTTCATTAAATAAGGTTATTATTGACAAAAAAATATTCTTAATTAGTGTGCAACTTCTCAAAACGACAAATATTAAAAATAGGAGGTAGTATTTCGTTCCCCAGGTCGATCTCTCGAGGAAGGCGGTTCGGAATTTAGCGTTGGTATTAATCACACACGAAAAGAAAATAAATCCTGAACACTCTAATCAAGGATGATTTGGAGAAATATCTAAAACTAATGAGAACTAGGAAAACGAATAATGATATAACAAATAAATTGCTAGAGAAATAGAAGAAGTTCTAGGGGTCAGAAAATCTCATCAAGTCTCAAACTATGTTGAACGATTATTTGTTCGATTACGAGATTTAACAAGCCTACACGTCTAGAGGGTTATGCTCAATAACTCTTCGTAACAAGAGCACATACATAAACGATAAACTCATTCAAACAAGCAACACATAGTTTCCGAACATGTCTACTCTATACGAGCCTAAATCGACCGACATCTCCCCTCTCGGTTCTAAACGTCGATTAACTAGGTTAGAATGGTGATCAATCAACTAACCCTATAATTCACACAACTCGCATAGATTGAACAAAACACATTCCACATAATTCAAAACAAGAATCAAAATCCCTAACCCTAGGTGAATGGATTACCTCATGCTTAGATTCAATCTCATGTTAACTGGAATTAAGAACATTAAACCAATCAACAATAATAAAATAGAACTGAAAAACTTACAATCGGATTAATACTTGCAAGATTTCAATCCAAATATCTTTGTGTCCAACAATCCAAGCATGAGAAAATAAAAAGAAAAGCGGAGAAAATTATCCTAACAATATTGAGTTTTTGGAGAGAAAAATTGAAAGGAACGATATTAGGCGTTGTTCCTTAGGTCTGGAGGGTCGTTTTTATATATAGTGCTCGAAAAACGGAGCTAAAACGAGTAAAAACGGAGGAAAATAAAAATAGGGTCGCGAGTCGCGAGTTGACTCGCGAGTTTTGTTTTTTCCTACACATCGCTAACGAACCTCTCTATCCAATTATGCTCTCGAAACCAACTTTTCTTGAAGAGAAAATTCACCCGAAGCTCTGGACCTACACAACAAAAACGGCAAAACACAAAAGAAAATTGGAAAAACAAATGAAAAACATCTAAAGACTCAAAATGTAGGAAATCACATAATAAAACACGAAACGGACTAAAAACAAAAAATGAACGACCTAAAATGGGGAAAAAGAAAAGCAAAAAAAGCACAAAAAATGCAACAAAAATGGGACAAACAGTATGTTTATGAGCGAACGTGTAATAGGAGATCGCTGCTGATAATTGAGAGGCGATCTAAAATATTTATGCAGAGTCTGCCTTAAAAGAGACCTTTGCTCGACCTTAGTTTATGAGGTTGTCTTGTCGTAAGGGAAGGATTGTTGAACATTCATCTTTGCAAAGGTTGCCAAGTCGAAAGATTCCATTGTCGATCGATTGAAGTGTTGTCTTGTTGAAGATCACTCTTTCCTTGCATAGGTTGCACTGCTTTTAAATTGTTGATATGGCGAAATATTTTTGATATTACTAGTTGTCTTGTAAAAAGAATATCATCGACGAATAGAGAATGTTTTTATCTTTGTAAGAAAAAAGGAAATATTTTCGATAAGCCGATGTATATTCAAGGAGATCATTTCTCGTTAATTGGTTCGGTATGCCCATTTTTGTATTGTGATCGCGGGATAAAGTGAGGTGTTACTTCGACGTCAACTTTGCAGACATTTGTCTCTTGCACGTCATGGAATTTTGTATAGGATGATAGTGATCTCATCAAAATATTACAGTGCAGTGATCGTATATATATAATAAAACTAACAAATTGAACATGTGTAACTTTACTTACCTATACACATCTAGTAAAAAAAATTGATAATTTATATATGCATGATAGAAAGACCTCATTTGTTGTTTGATGATGTCGTTTGATCGACTTTGTTGTCTGTTTGTAGAAATAAAAGTTGATCATCATGTCGCAGGCACAAAAATTGATTGGCCTGTCGTTCTTGGACAGGAAGATATTATATCTTTGCACATATTAACTTGTTTCAGTGTGATCAAATGCGGCGATTGAGGATCAGTAAAAAACATGTGATGCTCTTGACATGGGTTGATATTGTGCAAAAATCCCAAGAAGCATCTCTGCGCAGATCAGGTGTGGATGTGCCGATCGGCTTGATCACCGTTGATAATGGGGGTGTTTCTTGTGTTTCTGTGCGTATTTTTATGTGTTTAAGTGTGCTTTCGAGTCGATTTTAGGTTTATTTTAGCGTCGACCGGTCCATTTTGTCGTTTATCGTGTGTTTTTATGTTTTTCTTTTTATTTTATATTTTGGCATACTTTTCCGTGCTTTTGGGTATAAATTTCAGGTTTATTCCGGGGATGGAGAGGGAGAGTCGAGCCATGTTACGAGAGAGTCGAGCCACATTTTGAGAGACGAGCATTTCTCGAAGAAGTCGAGTTTCCGAGAAGTTTTTGAGCCATTTCATACGAGACGTTTTCATCTCCGAGTTCCGAGCCTTAGTCGATTCCGTGCCGAAAGTGTCCAGCCGTGCCCCAGCACCTCGCGCGCTCGCGAGCTCGCACGTATGTCCGCACCATCGAGAGCCTTGCCGCCCCAGCACCTCGCGCGCTCGCGAGCTCGCACATACGCCCGCGACATCGAGAGTGTTGCGCCCAGCATGATCGCGCGCTCGCGAGTCCATCCGCGAGGTCGAGAGTGTCTAATTTCTGCCGTCCGCGCCCGCGAACCCCTCCGCGACCTCGAGAGTGCCAAATTTCTGCCGCCCGCGATCTTGCGAGTTGATCCGCGTGTTCGAGAGTGTCCCTTTCTCGTGCGCGCCCGCACGTCCTCATGCCGCGAGCTCGCGAGTTCCGTGGGGAGATCGAGAGTGCCATATTAAATCTGCGTTTTTCTAGTGCGTGTTTTGAGTGGAGTATAAATACTTTTGAGCCTTTGGATTATGGATTATCTAGCTCATTATCAAACTTTTTCTTTTTTGGTTCTTAGTTTAAGTCTTTTATTTCCTCTCTAGTGCAAGTTGTGGATGCTCATTATATTTTCCGGTGACTTTTTTCGGTGACTCTCGGTTTATGCAAAGTTCTCATCTTTTTCTTCCGATTTCGATCAAGCATGCGTTAGGGATATGAGTACTTACTTTTAGGCCTTGTAATCTCGATTTTCGTACTTACTTGATATCTCGTGCGTAGAAGTAATTAGGGCTTGCTCGTTTATTGGATTTTTAGTAGCTATTTTAGTTGTTTTCGTTTTCTTTACTTTTGTGAGCTCGTTTATTATGCTAGGAGTTGGTTGAAGTGTTGATTGATACTTGAAAAATCGTGACTTGATGTTTAGCTCGGTTATTTCGTAGTAGGATTTTGGTTTTTGGCTCTTAAGCATGCTAAATGGAGTTCGTTTCTCTTATTTTTGCTTTTGTTGCTCTTGACTTTGTTTACCGGGTTAGTTGCTAGGATTTCATAGTTCGTTCACTTGCCTATTTGCTCGTTTACTCGCTTTCATAGTCGTTTCTAGTTCCAAACCATCTCATCCCAAATTGATTAGAATGTTTAGGCTTTATTTTTCTCTTTTTGTGATTTGAGCGATCGAATAGTAAGTAAAAGCTCTGAATAGCCTTTCCTCGAGATCGACCCGAGTCTGGTAACTCGGTTATCCTTTACCCACACCAAAATTTTATCAAACAGGGGGCGACTTGTGGCCTCGGGTGACCTTGATGGGTTATCTCAACCCTAGGTTGAGGTTTACTTTGTAGTTCATTGCCTAGTCTGTCTCCTATTCTTGCATCAGCAACCCAACATGGCGATCGGGCAGTCAAACGACCATGATCAAGACTCTATCAATGATCACCCAATAGTTACAAAATCAATCGCAGGATTGGAGTGTTATGGGCCTGAGAAGAGGATCTTGTCAGATTTCATGAAGACATTTTGCCCGATCTTTCCTCGGGCCCCCATCCTCAAGCGGGCTAAGATTACACGATGACCAACGGACCATCCGCCATCACGTTCTTGTCAAAGGTGGACTAGTCGATTGTTTTGTAGTATTTTTGGGTAGTTGGTAACCGAGCTAACCGACTGGGGTCGTTCTCAAAAGAAAGACGGTTCGGAGCTTTGTTTACTGTTTAATTGTCCAAATCACAAAAAAAAAGAAATAAATTCTGAACATTCAAATCATTTTGTTTGGGGTTGAATTAACACTAAACAAGCAAACAATTACGAGCGATAGCAAATAACGAGCAAATAGCGAAACTAGACTATCAGAGTCTCATTTCATTGACGCAATAAAAAGAAAACAAATAACCAAGAGAAAGATGCAAGCTACGAGCACTAGATAATTAACTCTAACCTTCTAACCCTAAGTAATTAAACTCTAAAGAGAGTCACAACTCTTCTAGATAGGCAAGCAATTAATCCCTACAAATACTCAAGCAAGCAATGAAAAAACAACTAAGTTCCAACTTTCCCTCCATCATCCACAATACTCACATTTACCTTAATAAGCATTATAAGTAAAATCAAGGCAAAAATCAAAGTAATGAGGATTAAAGCTAATTATCCAATTTTCTATTTCATAGTAGATGAAAATCGGAGTCAAAAGCTCAAAACTTGAAAAAAAAAAAGGCGCTGGAAAAACTCCCAGAAAATGACATAAGCTTCTTAGTCTAGAGAGAAAATGTAAAACATAAGCTAAAGTCTTAAAAAGGAAAAATGATATAATGAGGGTTGGATGCCGAAAACACAAAGCATCAAATGTATTTATATACCAACACCAACACACACTGATTTCATGCACATTAAATGAAACACTTGCGACTTAAGTCGAACTCGCGGGTTGGGTCTTCGATTTCGCTGGCTAGTTTCGCTGGAAAACGGGAACTCGAGGGGTAGGAGACGTTCGCGGGCATGAACTTAAGAACTCGCGAGCAAGCAGCATCTAGAACACTCGTAGGATACAACATGTTCGCAGGCTAGGGAGGAGACTCGCGGTAGCGAGCAGGCGGGCGCATAGTAGGAACTCGCGGCGCGAGGGCGAGGATTCGTGGAGTGCAGCACGCAAGCGCGAGCAAAAGGGAACTCGCGGGTTACGCAGGGTTCGCGGGGTAGAAGGCCTAGTTCGCGCGCGCGGAAGTTGGGGTATGCCTTGCTGCTTTCTCGTGAGTTAGCCATGGCTCGCGGATTAGAAATTCGATGGCGCGAATTTTGCAGGAAATGAGTGTTGTGACCGGAATTTTGTCCCGATGGCTATGGCACGACCTCCAAAGGCTCTAAATCATCGTACATTTCTCTGAATGACTTAAAAATCGACTCTCTAAATAAATTCTTTTCCTCTTCGTCATGGAAAGCATATCAAAAATTCACCAAACAACCTCTACGAATAAATACTCAGGACGGTGCATCACGACATGACTATTTCCTCCTTCCGAACCTACAAAACACCAATACGCACAAGGGAGATAGAAAAAAATAACGGATACGACTCAAAGACGAAAAAACTACTAGAAACGAGCAAAAATGGACTGGGACACACAAACCGAACCCAAAAAGACTCGTCTCAAGCAAATAAAAACACAAGAAAAACACACAGAAACATAACAAGCATCGATCCATATTGTTGTCGAAGGTGGGCTAATATGAGGGTTTTCCCAAAAGCATAGATCTAGGCTTTTCGTGGGGAGAAGGGACAAAAGGCAAATATTTGGATATTTTGAGGGAAATATCGACAAGATAACAAGGCAATCAGAAGCGAATAGGTCGGCTGAGTCGCCTATTCATCTAACTGATGATAGAAATGAGAGAGTCGGTTGTGCTGCCCTTCATTTGATAAGGGTTTAAAGAATATATGAAAGGAATGTGTGTGACAAAACCTTATCGGGACTCGATTTTTTGTACGGGTAAGGTCCAGATGTAACCCTTGATGATTGTTCTTCTTCTAGCGCCAGTCTGTTGACGGTGGTCTGTCAACAATTATGACAAGCGTCTTTAAGGCAGGTTAATAGGGGATTATGATAAAATTATGGTGTTTTTCATAATATAGAATATGAAGATCGCAATATAATAAATATGTGTAAAAGTAAAGCAAGACACCGATTTTCCCGATTGGCTGTGGTGATGGGCAAGAAGATGTTTTCTTTGAAATTCTATTAGAAAGTATGTATGATGATTGATACAACTGAGGATTTATGGTATGCCATCTTCAAGAGATCAGTTCTGTCGGAGTATGGAGGAGTGGTGATGATTGTGGGGATCGTGATTGCCCCTTTTTGGGTCTTTCGTAGATGAATTTTGCTTGGATAGGTCTGGTGTGACCTGGATTGGCTAGTTGAGTTGCTTCTACCGAGCTTGATGAACGTTATTTATACACAAAAAATGTGAGAACACATTAAATGTGGAATTCCAGCTAGGGGCGTTGGATGGCGCCACACATTTTCATTCAAAAGTTGATTGGACATCTCAGGCTATGATATCAGTTTTATGTGGATGTGTTCAAATGGTAAAGGCGATTGCCAGTCTTCCCTGGAAAGCTTTCGTGGGCGATCAACCTGTTGATTGGGTGATCGACAACTCTAATGGAGTTTGCTTGGACCGTCTGTGATACGATTTCCGTGTCTTAGGCCTTATTAGTCATTTTGGGCTAAGATCTGAATGTGAGCCATGTCTTCTATGTGATCGGATAGTTTGAGGTACAACATATAAATAAAATTGAGTTCTACCCAAGTTATTTACAACACTATAGATAGACACATAAAAATACAAAACGCTAAGAATCCATACATAGTATCCGAACATTTTTTATTAAAATGTGCAGGGAAATTTTTTGTGTCAAATTAACTTAAATTATCTATGTTAGATTCACAAAATCAAAATTAATTAATTAAAATATGTGGAGATTGCATGTGTCGGGATATTTTTTAGGTGGAAATACTTTATTATCCCAAATCTTGATATGATCTTATAACTAATTTTTCCTTGTCCTTTTCTTTGTGCCAGTGAGAATATGAATGGGACACGTGAAATTAGTTCATTGGTTGATTAGTGGAAATTAGAGAAGTGCCTAATTATTATAATGTGAATTGCTATCTATTGATCACCTATCACTATCCACCACCCCCTATTCATCAATACAATGTAAATTAGACTGTGATATCTTTTAATCCGATAAAACCAAAGTTGGTCGAATAATTACTAAAGATTTCATCTTTAAGAAATAAAAAACAAAATTAGGGTATCAATTAAATTTAGCCTAATATCATATCAGAAGATCTCATACTCCTTACCCTAAGAAAATTTAGCCTAACACGCTCATAAAAAATCAAACCTTCCATCATAATGTAAAGAATTGCTATTTATCGCTCACCCATTACTACCCACCACCCCCTATTCATCGATACAATATAAATTAGACTGTTGATATCATTTAATCCAATAAAGCCAAAGTTGGTCGAATAATCACTAAAGATTTCATGTTTAAGAAATAAAAAATAAAATTAGGGTATCAATTAATGTTAGCCTAATATCCTATCAGAAGATCTCGTACTCCTTACCCTAAGAAAATTTAGCCTAACGTGCTCATAAAAAAATCAAACCTTCAATCATAATGTAAAGAAATGAAAAATTTAAGAAACTATATTTTGAAATTTACCATTAATGTGCTCTACAAAATCAAACTTTCCACGTCCGCAACAGCCTAGACGCCGGGGAACCGTCGGACCACGACCCACCTTGGCGACCTAGAAGAAGGCAATGTAGGAAAATTGAATGAACTTGTAGCATAACATCAGTTTTGGCATCTTGCAAATTTAAATTGTAACTTGTATTCATGTTACAAACTTAACTTTTTTAAATATTAAATTAATGAAATTAATTGATGAAGTGACTTATCTTCGCCTATATAAGGATCTTGTCACCTTTTGAAGAAATCACTCATGAAAGAAGAATAGAAAAAGAGTTGTAAAAGTCATTTCCCCAAAATTTTAAGTGTTCTGGTCCAGGCATAATTTCCAGTTCGCCGAATTTGATTCGGTTTTTCCGTTGTAACCTGGGAAACATACGCTCATACGGGGCGAATTTGTTTTAAGGACACTGTGTTTTCACATGCCTTGATATTATATTAAAAGGCAATCTTATTTTTATTCCCCATAAAAGTTTCCTACAATCTTAAAACATGTTCTATCAAAGATGGTTGTTGAACAAAATACTATTGGCATTGTTAATATTGGTGTTGATGTTGTAATTTCTCTTTCTCTATATGTTAATGTTCCGGTGAATCACGCTAATAAACCAAAAAATTTTAAGGGCTTGAATTTCAAGCGTTGTTAGCAAAAGATGCTGTTTTATTTCACTACGTTGAACGTTGCGAGGTTTTTAACGGAAAATCCTCCAAAGTTGGGGGAAAATTCAGATATTCAAGCGGTTAGTGCGCTTGAAGCATGGAATCACTCGGATTTCTTATGTAAAAATTATGTAATGAATTGTTTGCCTGGTATAGTGTACAACGTGTACAGTTATATCAAAACAACAAAGGAGCTGTGGGAGTCTTCGGATAAAAAATATAGAACTGAAGACGTTGGGGGCAAAAATTTCTTGCAGACCGGTTTCTAGACTACAAGAAGGTTGACTCGAAGACTGTAATCAGTCAAGTGCAAGAGCTTCAAATAATCTTGCATGACATCTGAAACTTTTCAGGTGGCTGCAATAATTGCAAAGCTTTCACCGAGCTGAAAAGATTTTAAATATTATTTGTTACATAAGAAAAAAGAGATGACTGTTGAAGAGCTCGTTGTTAGACTTTGGATTGAAGAAGACAACAAGGGCTACGACAATAAATTAGTTAATCATTCTTTAAGAATCACGTATGTGAGAGAGAAGTGGGACCGCTACAAAGATAATTGTGTGAGGCTCAATTCTTAGACCCTCTCACAAAACCAAACAATGTCCAAGGACATCAATGGACACAAAAATAAGACTATAATATGTTACGGAGAATATTGTGTGAAGTATATTCATTATTTACACAAAAAGCAGAACGGTTCAAAGACACTGCGTCAACTAGTCAGCTAGTAAAGTTAATGTGATTTCACAATGGAAGGTTCAAAGGGTAACACCTACCTATCCTATGCAGGTTTCAACTGTTGGACCATAACTTTATTTTTTAATTTCATCCATGTGGGGAATTGTTGTAAAAATTGAATGAAATTTGTAACATAACATTTATTTTAACATCTTGCAAATTTAATTTGTAACTTGTTTTCATGTTACAAACTTAATTTTATTAAACATTGAATTAATCGAATTAATTGATGAAGTGACTTATCTTAGCCTATATAAGGGTCATGTCACCTTTTGAAGAAATCACTAACAAAAAGAAGAAGAGCAAAAGAGTCGTAAAAGTCTTTTCCCCAATTTTGTAAGTGTTCTGGTCCAGGCATAATTTTCAGTTCGCCGAATTTGATTCAGTTTTTCTGTTGTATTCTGGGAAACAGACGCTCATACGGGGCGAATTTGTTTTTAGGACATTATGTTTTCACAGGCCTCAGTATTATATTAAAAAGTCATCTTATTTTTATGTCCCCGATAAAAGTTCCCTACAGGCAAACAAAAGGGGGGAACCCGCTGCCTCACCCGAAGCAAAGGACGACGCCAAATCTAACAGGCCTCTGAGAGTCAATCGCACGGCTGAGAGAAGGCCGCCGTCGAGATAGCCCGGAGGCCTGCTGGGGAAGGCGCACTATGGATGCGGCTGATTTAGGTTTTTGAAGGGGAAAGGGTAAAGTCGACGGTTAGAGAAGGGAAAGAGTGTTTAAAACCAATAAATAATTTTTCATAACATAATTTAGGACTCACAAACTATAAATTTAAAATAAATGAACCGTTAATTTGCTTAAAATGAATTTTCATCTCATGTGTTCAAACTATTACGTTTCCCTTTAATTTTATTACTGAGTGTTTAGTATATTTTTGGGCATGTGGTAACCGAGCTACCCGACTCGGGTCGTTCTCAAAGGAAGGCTCTTTGGAGCTTTGTTCACTACCTAGTCGTCAAAGTCACACAACCAAAAAGATCCTAAACATGCTAATCACTTGAATTGAGGAGTTTGATTTAAGCTAAACTAATCTACGAAATTGAGAGCATTGAAAGCAATTAGAGCACGCAAGAAGATAAGAGAAATCAAGGGGGAAAGAAAGATTTTGGTTTGCGGGAGTCTCCATGATCAATCACACGCAAATAACCGCACATTGCCATGCTAGCTAAAACCCTAGGTAGCTAAACCAAACTCTAGCACAAACAAGCAAGCATTAAACTCCTAGTCACACTTAGTCAAGCATTCTCGATCCAAACATTCAATCTTTTCCTCCAACCAACACAAGCACAATATCAATTTTCACGAAAGCAAACAAAGATATACGAAGTAACGAGGCTTAAGACTAAGTACCCACTCTTACACGCACTTGGAAGGAGAAACGGAGTCAAAAGCTCGAAACTTTACTCGAAACAATGTCGCCGAAAATTCGTCGGAAAACTTGATTCATAAGCTCCAAACCAAAGCATAAAAGGAAAAAGAGAAAATAGAGAGGAATTCCCAACTTAAAAGTTGGGAAATAAGGGTTGTTGTCCCTAAAAACACAAAGCACAATGTCTATTTATAGCTACACCACAAACACACACTAAAAACACACACATTTAATGAAATCATGAAGTTCGCAGGTCTCGAAACTGGATTCGCAGCGAGTGTGAGTGAAAAATCAACTAAAAAGTGCATTTCGCAGCTCGCCAAATGAAGTTCGCTGCGAGTTGGGGGAATAGTGTGCTAGAATGTGCAGTTGGCAGCTTGCAAAACTGATTTCGCGGCGAGTTCGACATTTGGTGGTTGTAGAGTGGCATTTGGCGGGGCGCGGAATAACTTCCGCAGCGAGTGCCTAGTGTTGCTCTCTTGCACACCATTTCGCAGCACGCGAACATGAGTTCGCAGCGAGTGCCGCAGCATGGGCCTTGTCTCATGCATCATCTCGCGGGGCGCCAAATCTCTTCCGCAGCGAGTTGTGGGCTTGTGTGGAGCGTGCCTGTTCGCGGGTCGCCAATCGCGTCTAGCTGCGAGTGTAGGGACTTTCTTGGGTTCGACTCGCATATTAAAAATGGCTCGGGATGGCTTGAAAGTGGTCCGAATGGATCGAATAAGATTCGGACATGGTTCGGAAATGTCTCTGAAATGGCTCATCATCCCGACTCGAATAATGTGGACCTAATCAACACCAACATACGCAAGAAAAATACGACAAAAATACAAAAATACATAACGAAAATAAAAACACATAAAACATGACAAAATGGACTGATTGACTCAAAAACGAACCTAAAAATGACTCGACTAACCACATAAAACACAAGAAAATAAACACAAAAACATAACAAACAACTCCCCCACACTTAACTCTTTGCTTGTCCTCAAGCAAACAAAACAACAAGTAGCTCGAAAAGAAAAATCCAACGGTCCAAAATTAACGAGCATGCGAAACGAAGCCCTCATTATCATCCGGATATCCCTAAAATCAAAATCCAATCCGAGACACGGTCCCCACATAGTGAATCCATACGAAACAAAAACTCGTCCCAAGTCATTCTACACATGATAACTCGAGACAAAACTCCCTTATTCTTCATGAACGTGCAAAAACTACAAATGGTCTACTAAATATGTAAAATAATAAGCATAAGACCAATAAGCCAACTCCCATTCTTTTTCTTTTTCTCTTTTTTTTTCTCTTTTTTTTTAATTTTTAAATGAGCCACTTTTTCCAAATGAGAGCCGTTAGGATGATTATTACCTAGGTTTAACCTCGAGGGTTATCCCCAAGTCTCCTAGGCCGGTTTCCCGTGCTTATTGACCCGATCTATCTAGAATATTAACCGAGCCAAGAGGAGCCTAATCCTTTCAACTCTCACGAACTCATTTTGTGAGCTTCTCTTTCCAAACGAGGTTTCCGGACGAGATGATCTAGGTTTAACCTCGAGGGGTTTCCCTGAGTTTCCTAAACCGGTTTCTCGGGCTCATTATCCCAATCCACGAAGTGGCTCGGTATAAGAGGAGCCTAATCCGTACTTCCTCGCGAACTCACATCTTATTCTCTTTTTTTTTAGGGAGAGTCACACAAGGATACATCACAATTACAATAACATAATCATCTCAACTCAATCGAAATTTACCACAAGTGTATAGATAACACGTTTACAACGATAATCAAACATAAAGAAAGCATGTCTCAAGACAATCAATCGAGAACAAACAAGGGACAAAACAATTTCGTGAATCCACAAGCGGGTTCCAATGTCAACGAATCATCAATCAATTTAAGAAAACCGTCAAATTCATCAAGTACATCAAGCATGAACACTAATAGTGAAACCAATCAATAATCTCGACTCACCACTTAGCTATCTCGACTCTCGAACAAACATCAAGCTTCATGCGGGAGAGATGACACAAACACACAAAAACTCAAATAAAACCGGTCCACGACACGAAAAATAAGACACCAAAACGAAGAAAATATCACCTAAACATGCGTAATCACGAAAATCCCTCCCCCACACTTAAAACAAAGCAATGTCCTCATTGCTTGACCAAAAAGCATAGGATCGAGCACACAATCACACAAGTTCATGCAAAAAACAAAATGAAACTCAATAAACGAGCACACGAAAGAAAAACAAACACAAGAACACACAAGAAACAACTAAAGAAAAAGAAAATAGGAAAAGAAAATGCGTACTCTACACGGTGGTGCACCACCGTGTGTCTAATGGTGTTCGTCCGGTGGGAATAGAGAAAATAATCCAAAAGCCATCGAGCTCAAAATGAAGCCATCCAAACGATTGGGCATTGAACCAATAAAACCATACGGGCCATATGTATGTGTCTCGGAGAAATGATATCCGTGCTTCCATGAACTCGACGAAGACACACGTATACGTTAAAGCTCAAAATCTCGTGTATATAACATGCAAAGTATAAGAAAATCCCATCTGTCGGCTCCGAATAAAAGCCATGTGTATGCATCTCGGAGAAATAATAACTGTGAATTCATAAACTCGACGAAGATGCACTTATGCGTGAAAGCTCAAAATATCGGGCCACTGGGCCGTCAACGATACCCGCAATAATATAACACAACCAACTCCTCTTTTGAATCAAAGCACAAATCGATTACCGGCGCTTGTCGTAAGTAGAAACCTACAAACTCAAGAATCCGACAACAACATGAAAATTGGCACGCCCGGCAAGACGTGCCTACCACACAAGTCTAACCCACATAATGTATCACGACTACTCCAGCAAGAGTAGTAATCAAGCACAATGAAGATAATGCAAATATGAAAATACAAAGCAAGTTCGAGGCGTTGTACCTTGAAAAACGTCGAGAAAAACAGTTGCCGGAGTGTATAAGTAGAGAGATAGGTGAAAGTGGAGCTCCGGTCGCCGGAAAATGTACCCAACGATAGGATTCGATGGTATATGACAAGAAAAGCTCAAAAATACTAACCGGAAGCTCGGTGGGTGCTCATTCGCCGAAAACAATGGTCACCGGAAAAGTTCGCCGGATTCCGGCGACGGTGGCCAAAAAAGGTGAGCCTCGGCGAGAGGAGTCCGGGGGTGCCTTCGGATTTTAGTGGGTCCAAGTGAGTCGCCGGCAATTTGGATTTGAGGGGTTTGATTTAAGCTAAACTAATCTACGAAATTGAGAGCATTGAAAGCAATTAGAGCACGCAAGAAGATAAGAGAAATCAAGGGGGAAAGAGAGATTTTGGTTTGAACCTAAAAATGACTCGACTAACCACATAAAACACAAGAAAATAAACACAAAAACATAACAAACACTGAGTCATCGAATGACACAACCAATATAATTATATAGACTTTTTTTCACAAATGGTGTCTTGACATGTATATTCAAATAGATATACTTAGAAGTTAGAAGTTAGAACACGCATCAATACATGAATTCCTGGATGGCTCAGAAGATAGTCAGTTGTGTTATTTCAACATATGCACGCATTTCTACACTCAAACGTCGTATTTTAAAATATAACGTAAACAAAAGTATTACTTTACTATTAGAAAAAAAATCAAAAAAACAAAAATAATCACAATTCAAATCTAACTCAACTTCACTATCATCAATATTATTAATATAATTAGATAATATCAATCAACTTTCCCTACACATCATATCAACTTTAATTCACTAGTCATCAATTCACATAATTTTAACTAGATATCACTTTTAATTACATCTCTCCTACTTTCACATCAAATCATTTTTAATTATTTTATTTTATATATATTGTAATACAAATTTAAAATCTCATTCAAACCTAATCGAACCAATTTTATCAAAATTAACTATGGCTAACAAAGTATTAGAATCTTAGACTTCTTATGAAGGACTCACAGGTGAGGGGGCGCATTAAAATATTCACTTGTGAGTTGTCCCACATGTTGGGATCTATGAGGATCTCGTTATGTACAAATCACAAATTCAATAGCAAAACGTAAACCTATGTGCAGCGGATCTAAAGGTTGCACAGAGAACTTACGGCTTAAAAATTTTGGCGATCTGGGTGATCTTCTAAATGGCCGTACAATCACACGAACTGGATTGTATTACGAATGGAATGTCGGGCTCACAATCGAATCACATGTGTCAGGCTCGGGAGTCGCCGGTTTAGTCGTTGGGTTGCCGGTTCGCGGGTCGCGGGATCGCCTGGTTGGTCGCACGTCCTCATCGCGGCTCCGGTTCATGGCGGCTTGCGATGGCTCACGGCTGGTCCGGTTCGTCTGCGGCGGTCGGCGGTCCTCGGGCTTGGCTTGTGGATCGTCGATTGCTGTAGAAGATTATTGCGTCTCGAACACCTACTGATCTTCTACTCTATATCTCTTACTTCCTCTTCTCCTTGTACCGGTGGAACAATAAAAAGAAGATAAAGCTCGAATGAGAACTGAGAGAGAGAGAGAGAGAGAGGCGTGTGGCGTGGGGCGCAAGATTATGATCTTGTCTTCTCTTCCCATGAGCTTAATAGTGTATATATAGAGCTACAGTAGGGACCCTTAGGAGATTAGGAGAAGGACTCCTTAATTAATTAAAATACTTGTGGGTTAGTCCACTTATTCTAATTAATTAAATAATATTAAATAGGTCACGGACATAATATTATTGTACTCTCTTTTCCTAGCCCAATTTACAATTGAGACTCCAATAATAATTACTCGATTTATCTCTCCATGTTTAAGATATAATGTCCATTAATTAATTCGATCACTGACAATCAATAATTAATTAATTTATTATTATTTCACCGAAACTAGCGCTCGTTCATCACATCATTACTATGCCGGAATTTAATCTACCTGCAGGATTTAGCATAATAATCCTTCATGAACTCACTCCGGTGACATCATCAAACTAACGCACATGGTGACCGTAAATATCCTAACAACACATCTTACATGTAGCAATATTACCCAAGACACAGGGTCTATTGGTCCAGTTCACTAAACCTCACCCATGTGAATCAATGTAATAAGTACTACACATATATGCTTGTTTAATATCTTACGGGTTAACAGTACGCAGTAATTAACCGAGGTCTAGTTCGTTTACGACGATCAGTACAAAACGAACTGCTCTTCTGTGGATCTTGTTCAATACATAAATGTACTAGTGCAACTAATTAGTCAAGACAAATTGTACGGTTGACACTACAACCACTCTGATGGGGTGTTCATGTCCATTTGAACCATTAATTCTTGTTTCGCGAGTAACTGATAGTATGATCTTCGGTTCGCCCGATGACGACCCACGCTATCTAATGCAAAACAACAGAACGTAGAACTTGTTTAATCTAACATGTTTCTCATTCATAAAGGATAAAAGTGTAATATCATCCAAAGCCAAACTTTCAGTATATAACACTAACACCACATCGTTTATATGGAGTAAATATGTCTAATTTATAAGTCTATTGGGTTACTCCTCCTTCCACCAATTGGTTTTGGGATGGAACCTCACTTGGGCTTCATCTGGCTTTTTCTGTCTTGGTGCGCTTCATATACGTGGGATCGCACACGCTTTTCCCTCCGTTTCTTACAACATCTCCACCTTGATGTACCCGTTTCCCAGACATTGAGCGTAAATGGGTTGTAATTGTATAGCGGTATCTGAAAACATATATTGGGGATGGCCATTAGAGGCAAGCCTTCATACTCAACCGAGTGAACACCATCCACACACACTCTGGAGAGTTAGCTGATGCTGATCTAGTAGTGTCAAAGAGGCGATTCTCAACAACTTCAACAGCAAAGACCATAGTAGAGCAAGGAAGAGTCCGTCCCTTGAGATCGTCTTGCGATGATAGAGCAGCGGTTGCGTCTTCCTACCTTGCAGCCCATTTGGGCTTGGGCACCAATTCTATTGGGAACCGTGCGATGATGTACCCGTTTACCTAGCACATTTCTAGTCGGGCTTGGACACCCGGCTCCGTATATGGGCTTGGACTTCTTATGAAGGACTCAGAAGCGAGGGCAATATTAGAATATTCTTCACTTGTGAGTTGTCTCACATCGTTTATATAGAGAAAATAGGTCTAATTTATAAGTCTAGTGAGCTACTCCTGCGTCCAACAATTGGTTTTGGGATGGAACCTCACTTGGCTTCATCTGGACTACTCTGTCTTCGTGCACTTCATTTGCGTGGGACCGCACCCGTGATCCCTTCGTTTCTTATGCAAAAAAAAAAATAAATTATAAACAATCATGCCCTCACCATTTAGACAGCCTTGGTTTATGTTTTTACTTCAAAACCGATTTCCTACACGCAAGTCAATAATGCATTAAATAGAAATTTCGTTGAAATTACCGTCATAGTGATACCTCTATCAACTTATCCATGAGTCCACCTTTGTCCACAAGAATTATTTTTTTATTATTAAATTTTATAATTTTTTGTTTTTGGTTTCTACACAAAATTTTCCAGGAACTTTGACCTAATTAGACCCCAAATTTCCGAACTATTCCATGGCATTGTCCACAACATTCCCACTAATTCAGATATGAGCCCCAAAATTCTTCACTTATGTACACTTCAACAATGTTTTATGACGAGATCTGGCAAATATCATTTCAACAATTGTTATTTTTTGCATCAAATCATTATAGATGAAATTGAGAATTTCTTTTTAAATGTTCAATTTCTCCCCCCAAAAATTATCAGCCAAATTTAAGGGCCGCTGGGGTAAAATACAAATTTCCAATATTTTCGGGCCACCCCAACACGTGCCGTGCAATATAGAAAACTCAGGGGGCGGGAATGTAAAAATAGATTAGACGGGTGCCAATTTGATAGTCAATGGACTGGGAATTGGGGGTGGATTGGAAGACGATGGGGGAGACAAGGGGCCTTTGTGAAAATTACTTTTTGGGGCTATTCGTCCAGGTCGAGATGAGTCTGGAGGAAATTAAGGAGATTTTTGGGGTGTTTGATGCAAATGGAGATGGGTACATAGATGGGCGTGAGTTGCAAAGAGTTGCTCAATACTTGGGGTTGAAGTACAATTTGGAAGAGTGCGGTAGGAAGATTGCAATATTCGATTGCAACGGAGATGAGCTTATTGATGTTAGGGAGTTTGTTAAATTGATGGAAAAATGCCTTTGTTGAGAGGAAGAATTAAGAAAATATTATTTACTTGGGCACAATGCTTGTAGTGTACATTATATAAATATTATGAGCTGATTTTATATAGTAGATGTTTAATAACTCTTTTCTGGAATGATCGATTTTTTTACGGACGCTCACTCATAAAACCATATGATTGTTTGTTGATCTAACGGTTAAACAGATTTTCCAGATAATACAATATGTTTAATGATTTTTTCGGGTGTGTAATTGAAAGATTCGATCCTATTATTTGAGGGCGGACCGAGCTTTTTGCGCACGCTCACTCTCACACTCATATTGATCCAACGATAAAAATAATATTCTTTAGAATAAAAACAATTTTTCAATATCATTTACTCCGTTTAATGTGCTCTCTTTTTTTTTTTTTTTAGCGAGACGGTTGGAGCTACTGGATTTGGGCTATTTCGATGTATTTTTTGGGGCTTTAATTTTCTACTCCCATACTATTTTATGGGCTTTAATTTGTTTTAAACGACTGGTCATCTATTTTACCAAAACTATTAAAAATGATCTGTTTAACTGGGTTGGGCTTAACATAGAAATGCCAAGTGAGTCCAACTAACAATAAATGGATCTCAAACCCATTTGGACCCAAACCCTATCTAAGTGAACCTTCTTGAATTTATGTTGGAGTCTTGGAGAACGTTTGGTTTAGGTGATGTATATCATTTAAAATTTTAGACAACCTTTTTAGAATTTAAGGAATTCATTTAATATTTTTATTATTAAGAATATTAAAAATTACAAGTATTCAATTTTTTTTTATCATTACTTGATTTTGGGATTTGTCCAGAAGTATTAAGACTTGTCTGCTAGTTAGAATTTATTCTACTATCAAAACTCCTCTCAAAACTTAAAAAAAAAATTTCTATCGTCACTATGGATGACACATCAATATGTTTGCGTAACAAAATTGTATGATATTGTGTTTTTAAATTTTATATTACAAGTCAAATTATAATATTCACAAAAAAAAAAAAAAAAAAGTATTATACGAAAAATCCCGTTATTGGTGAATGGTTTTGGAAATATGTCTGTAGAAATTATGTTTAGTAAAACTAACTGATAAATTAGCTGATAGTTGCTAAATTAGTTGATAGCTTATGAGTAAATTTCGAGCTTATAACTGATAACTTATGTCTTATGGCTGAAAAACTAGATGTTATCATAAGTGTTGAGTAAAATTAGCTGATAATTAAGCCAACTGAAATAAAAATTTCAACGGACTTATTTGAAATGTTATCCAAAGAATGCTTATGATATAAGACCGAACTCTTTGAAAAAACAAAAAAAATCATTCTACCTAATCGAACTTATGTTTATACAAAAAAAAAAAAAATTATAAGCAAATCGGATAAATTATATATGATATAAGCTAGTTTATGATGTTTGCCAAAATAATCGTAATATTATTAGCTCTAATAAGGAAATTCATACCATAGGAATTTAATATTGGACCTTCTTTACCCAAGTACGTACTTCTATTGACTTGACTTTCAAATTTTTCAATAGGATAAAAAAACTTTAATTATTTGCCTAACTGTCCTGTGTTGACCAATTCCCAATTCACAATTGGTCAAACTATGTGTCATACTCTCTACCTATCACACTTTTAATGTTTGCAGCAAACCCCTGCAAACGTGTACATATTATCCTTTCCTATATTAAATTTCAATTTTTTTCAATAATTTGTGGTGTGTATGATGGTTTGTAGTACTATGTAAGTATAACGTTTAGTTAATTAATACCAGTGTATCACTACTAGTGGTGTAAATGAGCCGAGTTCGAGTTCTTAACGAACCAGTAATCAAGTTCGACTCGTCAATAAATAAAAACGATCCAATTTATAGAAAATTATTGTATAAGAATCTCTCTTTTCGAGTCTTATCATCGACACTAACCGAGCCCGAACTCGTCAACTAACAAGCTTAAAACATGGTCGAGTTTGGCACATTTACTTTAGGTAAAATATCATCATCCACACATGCGCATGGCATGAACTACTCACAATTCAGAATCTTCTGCTGAGTCAAAGGATTTGTTAAAACAGTTACCTTATTCAATGCAAATAATAATAATAATAATAATAATAATAATAATAATAATAATAGTAAGGCAAAATTGGCCTTAATATGAAGACCTTTTTCGAAACTGCATTTTAATCACGTGTTTTACTTTTGTAAGTTGTAACACACTTTTCAGTTTGTTACAAACCGGTGCACCAATTTGCAAAAGATAGAAATTATTGAAAATGATATGTAGATAAAAATTTCAGACGAGTGAAAGTAAATTAAAATTGATGGGTGAATATCATTAATTAATATTATTTATATTTATGATATATAGAATAGTTGTATTTGATTAAAGTGAGTTGAATTCTGAATAAATAATATAAAAAAATTATCGACTCAGTCGAAACTGAATAAAATCTATAACCAGTCACCCCCTAGCATTGCAATATTTAGGGCGTGCTTGGATACAAATATATTCGCTCAAAATTAATTTTTTTTTTGTTTTTTTGTAAACTAGTTGAGTTAATTTTGTAACAAGATGTCATGATTGATTGTTATTGAGATTTTGAATGTTATATTTAAAAATATTTAAAATAAAATAATTAAAATTAATTTGACGTAAAAATATGAGGTAAATGACATGAAGTGATAGTTTGTTAAAATTATATGAGTCAATGAACAATGAATGAAATTCGATGAGATTTGTACGAACGATTGGTTGACATTATATATTTATATTGATAATACGGAGAATAGTATGATTAATTTAAAATTAAATCAGATTTTAAGTTCATGAATTTATTTAAAACACTCTTAGTATAGTACTAGTCCCCATGTAAATTAAATTAAATTAAAATGTCCAACAAACAAAAGAACTAAACTAAGAAATTTCTCTAGCAAAATGAGAGAGGCTTAACATGGTTCAATATCAAGTTATTCTCTACCCAAAAAAAAAAAAATGATACTTTCATTCATTTTCATTCATATGTTCACAAAGCCCCAACACCAAGAAAATCTATAAAAGGTGGAGGTACATTATCCTCGCCGGCCGATATTTCCATCGGCGAAGCCTCCCGAGCCACAGACGAGCCGAAAAATTCCGGCATTTGCACGGCAAACGGATAACTCGAATTGCGGTAATTATTATACGATTCAGATTCCATACCCCATTGATTTTTACTGCCACTGCTGAAAACGCTCATCATATCATGACTTGTACTAGCACTGTGAAAACCTGCACCAAAATTTATATAAGTGTAAAAAAAAAAGGACCAAAAAAAACAAAATATTATGAGCCAAAAAAGATCCTCCTCTGATGAGCAAAAAGATTTTATGGAAGTGTTAATGGAAAAATAATGGTACTATGGATATTGACAGTTGAGCAGCAAAGGGTTGTTTTTTTTTTTTT
>CACSLK010027837.1:11712451-11728400 GCA_902706635.1 Striga hermonthica | reverse complement strand
AATACGCTAAGTATGGAATTTATACTCTGGGGATTGAAGGGTGGAAAAATAAGAGCAGTCAGATTAAAGGCAGATCCAACGATGGGAGTATTAATTTGCACGGAGCTCAAAACGGACGCGTTAGGCGAGGAGGCGCAATAATTAAAGCATATGACACGTCTGACAGTCGTGACGCGTGGCAGAAAACGGATGCGACAGAAAGGACTTAAAGCGGATGACTTTATTGCTAGGGATTAATGGAGAATTATTCGAAAAAAGTGAGCGGGAAGTTCACCAGCTGGTCGATATCTAACGACGAACCACCCAGAAGGACGATAAATGTTAATCTACTCTTAGATCGAATCATTCAGATTCGACCAGAGTGGGGGGGACTAGATGATATGGGATATTATACCCACAAGGCTGAACCGGTCTGTTGACCAGTCGAGGAAGTCATATTATGAGGAAGCCAAAGGAGTTGAGCAATTAACTAGTCGACCAAGCAAGGCTGTCGACCGAACTATCCTTCGACCAGATACGCGATCGAGCAATTTATTCGACCTCATCAGGTCGACTACTTTGAGGACTTAACACCACGCTATTCGGCCTAGTCACGGGCGCGTGAAGGAAGCCTCTGACAGAATTCCAGGAGAATATTTACCCCATGTGCAGGGGGACACGTGTCGGGAAAGCAGTGGAGGATAGCGATAACCACCTCTGACAGCATATCCCATGTGCAGGAGGACACGCGTCCAAAGGGGATTGGTGCAGGTGATAGTGGCGACGGCTACCTCTGACACACGCGTTTGGTGCGTACGGACGGGCAGTTAGGGCAGACAGCTCATCAAATCCGGGCAGCCCTAGGTCAGGTATCTCACCTCTATATAAAGGGGGTGAGCTTTTCTTCTTCAACACGATCATTCTATTACTCTAGAGAATTGATTGAATATACACTGACTTAAGCATCGGAGGCTCTTCACCGGAAAACTCCTCCGGTGTGAGAGTTCTTTGTAGGTACACGACGTTCAACCGGCGAGAAGGAAGGCGATTACTCAAGTTCCAGCCGGTCGAGGAGTTTTGTGTTACCAACGTTGTTAAGCATCAAGCATAAATCCTCGATCTCCGTCGAAAGATAGGCAAACCAATTCGTGAAACGCACGTTTAACTCTTCAAATCGGTAGTCAATCTGTTGAAATCGATCGTAGAATATTGCATCATGTATTTCGTTTGCGGCATCTTGTCGTCCCGGCTACATCGCGAATCGTACTGACTGCTGATACCAACTGATGTAGGGAAACGTACGAGTGGGAAAGATAAACGAGTAATCGAGATACTCTTTCGTAAAACTCACAAAACTCAACAATATCTTATTTCATTCAAAATCAACCATCTCATGACAAAGCAGAAGAGCCCTTTAAATAAGGTTCCTAACCCTAGACCTTAACTTGTTCAACAAGACAAAATCTCTTACTAATATTAAACAATAATATCAAATCTTAATTTATTCTCTAAGACACCTATTAGATAATAATAATAATAATAATAATAATAATAATAATAATAATAATAATAATAATAATAATAATAAATAATAATAATAATAAACACCATTGTATAAGAAAATAAGAAAGAAATCAGTCACAGATTAATAAAATCTAACCCTAATTATTATTATACAAGAAAATACTAATTTATATTCATGCCTAGCTACAAAGCTTGTTTAATTTTTTCAACACATAAAATCACGAAGCGTGTGAGTTTGCCACTTAGACTCAAAAAATTCGTCAATTGTATATAGGGGTTTATAAATTCACACTAAACTTTTCTTAATAGTTATTTGAAATTAATATTAAAATTTTATTTTTATCTCATTAAGTTGTTTCATAGTAATTACTTTATTTACTAGCCAAATAAATCTCTTAAAATTTCGTAAACAATTGCTATAATAATAATAATAATAATAATAATAATAATAATAATAATAATAATAATAATAATAATATATTAATAATAATAAAATATTAATAATAATGATAATTTAATATTTATTTTCAACTATAACTAATTAGTTATGCCCCCTTAAATTTATAAATTTTATATTATTCATGATATATTTTATATCATTTGTATGGTGATTCATATGTTCTACGCATATTATAAAATTACAATTTTAAATATAATACACATATATGATTTATAATATTTTATTTGTATTTGTGCATACTTGTTTTATTTAAGTGTGTTTGGTTAGAATTGATTAATTCGCATTGGACGTATTCACTTTATAGATTGGTACAATAAGCCCTATTAACATGTTTAGTTCGAGGTTGATAACAATAATTAAAATGCAATATTATATTATTACCCTCCATATTGAATTAAAATTGCAAATGTCACCCTAAAGAAAAAAACCCTCAAATAAGGCGATTCGTGATGCTAATTAAACATACAAATTGGGGTAAAATTTCACGCGCACATACAAAAAAGTTATCGCCACTCTACCTCAACCACCAACCCCACCACCGTCTCCGCCATCAGAACCACCATCTTATGTGTGGAAACATTCTTGATGTAGGGAAGCGTACGAATGAGAAAGATAAAAGAGTAAACGAGATACTCTCTCGTAAAACACGTAAAACTCAACAATATCTTTATTTCATTTCAAATTCAACTGAATAAAACAATAGATGAGGGAGTCACTTAAATAAGGCTTCTACAACCCTAATACTAACTTGTCCAACAAGACAAGAATCCTAACAATGTGATAAATAATAAGTTTGCTAACAAATCTATAATACCACTAATAATAATAATAATAATAATAATAATAATAATAATAATAATAATAATAATAATAATAATAATAATAATAATAATAATAATAATAATAATAAATATTATTTATTATTCTGCGTCTCTGGATACCAACTGATGTAGTGAAAGCGTGAACGAACGGGAAGATACAAGGAGATACTCTCTCCAGAACACGGGATACTCTCCCAAAAGATAACACGATCAATTGTTTTCATTCATCAAATTCTGCTCCTCACCAAAACAGAAAGCCCTTTAAATAAAGGCTTCAAACTCAATCCTAGCTTAATATCCAAGCAACTAATAATAATAATAATAATAATAATAATAATAATAATAATAATAATAATAATAATAATAATAATAATAATAATATAATAATAATAATAATAATAATAATAAATATATATATTCTTCATCAATTCTTCATCCTCTCGATTTCCGTCTACGGTCCTATTCACGTAATATCCCCGCCACAGCTTTTTCAACCCCTTCAACCGCATATCCTTCTCTTCCTACCGCCGCTGCGACCGCCGCTATATTAAAACATAATTAACACTCTTAAATGGAACCATAATTATCCAGTATATTTATAGATATTCCAAATCTAGTTACTTTTGAATTCAAAATAATTAAAATTTATCTAAGTCAAACAACAAAACTTAAAATATTGTCACATAAGATCCCAAAACGTGCTAGTATGTCTCTTAGACTCAGCACAATCAAAAGTTATATATAGGGGTGATAAGTCATTGACTTATTTAATTATAAAGTTTTATTTTTTAAAAAATATAACTAACAATTTATAAGTGTATTTACTTAAAGAATTAATTAGTACTCTATAGTTTGAATAATGAAATAAAATTATGCATTATTATACTATGCATATATGTGTTTATGATATACATATGAATATTAAGATTGAATAAAAAGTAGAGTTATAGTTTTATGATATACATATGAATATTAAGATTGAATAAAAAGTAGAGTTATAGTTTTAAATTTTGATAGAAAAATAAAAGAATAATATTAATCAAAAGTAAGTGGAAAATATGTGGGAGTTATAAAAAATGCTTATGGTGTTTATTGTTATTAGAGGTTTATGAATATAGGGCTGAGAATAAAGTTGTGAATTATGTGGGAAGTATAAAAATGAGAGTTTATCAAAATTGTTTGTTAAAGATGCTCTTACACATCCGATGTAGGAGGTGATATATGATACGATGAAAAAGTTGTAATAAAAAATTTCGTGCTTTTACCATATTTCAAAGACCTGGCGTATTTGAACCAAACATTACACTGTGTATGAAATATTAGAAAAGGATGTGATATCACACCTATAACATCCAACCAAGCATACCCTTAAACCTTACGATGGATTGATGAAATTGCTTTTAAATTATCAAGAGACTATAAACCTAATTAGCAATTGCAACTTACTAAACATGAAATCTAAAGTCCATATGTGTGTGTGGTTGTGGTTGTAGACTGTTGGGAATTGGGATCATGAATTGAAAGTAAAGAAAATGTGTAAATACACATTAATCGGCCTTGGTCGACACAAGAAATTGTGCACGAAAACGAGCAATTTTTGTTAATTTATTGCTTAATAACCTCCATGAACAATCTGAAGTCTTTTTAAAGAAAAACCACAATGCAAAGTTCCTAACATACTAAAAACACAAAGGATGAAAATCACTCCCTCCTTGCCTAACCACTGGGATCTTGTCTAGGTTTGAGACGGCCCTTGCGGCATGAAGACTTTCTTGGTGTCGCTCGGCACGACATGCATCGCGGGGCGCGACTTTGAATTTCTCATTCTCTGTTGGATGTGGCATAGTTCGCGACGTGAGGACGGTGTTATGTCGTGGCGCGACACTCATTGCGGCACGAAGCCTCGAAGAGTTGTTTGCTCGTGACATTCCATTTTTTTTTTTCAAAATTAATTACACCAAATAAAAAAATTCAAATATAATCAAAATAATATTTATTAAAAGGGTGATATTACCTTTGAATTTCACCTCAACCACATCAATCATGTACTGTGACAATCAATCAAGTAACTACTAAAGTGGGGAAAAGCTTCTGCACGTGCGGTCCCTTTGCTGCTCATCACAAGGGACACACACGTGGGATTTCATAAATAGTCTAGGTAATCGATCGGCCGTAATTTAATCTCCGCCGTTGAAATATTTATGGGCACAATTGGACGGTACGGTACACATATGTACTATAATATGGTTTGCTCAGTCTGTACAGCTGTCTATGGCCATCCGATTCGTAAAGGTGACTTATTTAAAAAAAAAAAAAAAAAAAAGAAAAAAAAGAACAACTTCTAATAGTTATAATTTTTAATGATGGGAATACAATAGCAATATTTCTCAAATTTAATCCGAATATTAAATAAATATGTGTGAAATTTACATGTTACATACTCATATTAGCTTAAGCATCACATACTACTACAAAATAGAATGAAAAAAATAGAAAAATAATAAAGAGTGTAAGTCACACCAATACTTTTTTAAACAATTATGTATATATTCCTACATAGGTATTTGTAAGAAATAGGGAAAAACCGGTGCATTTCCACGCACATGAAACGCACCATAAGCATGAAAAACTCAGATGAAGTCCAAATGGAGTTCTATCCCAAAATCAATTGGTGGAACGAGGAGTATCCTATTAAACTTATAAATTAGGTCGTTTATATAAACGATGTGTGAGACAACTCACAAATGAATATTCTAATAGGTCTCCTCACTTGTGAGTCCTTCTTAAGAAAGCCTAAGCCCAAATACAGAGTCGGGTGCCCAAGCCCTACTAGAAATAGGCTGGGTAAACGAGTACGTCATCGCACGGTCCCACATTGAACCGGCGCTGATACCATGTCAGAAACGGGGAAAAAACAGGTGCAGTCTCACCGTGCCCAAGCCCTAGAAACAGGCAGGGTAAACGGGTACGTCATCGCACGGTCCCACATTGAACCGACTCTAATACTATATAAAAAACGGGAGAAAAACGAGTGCGGTCTCACGTACATGAAGCGCACCATAAGCAGGGAAAGCCCAGATGATACCCAAGTGGGGTTCCATTCCTAAACCAATTGGTAGAAGGGGGAGTAGTCCATTAGACTTATAAATTATGTCTATTTTCCCTATATAAACGATGTGAGACAACTCACAAGTGAATATTCTAATAGTATTCGAGGATGATTCATTATAAAATTGTCTGGTTATCATTATTTTAATTTAAAATTTGACTCAAATTTAATCGAGTCATCCTCGATATTATCACTATAATTAAATAATATCATTCAATTATCACATTAGTTTTAATTTACTGTTCATTTACTCATATACTTTTAACAACTTTCAATCAAATTTCTTTTACTTTTACATAAAATCAACTTCAATCATCATATTTAATATATTATTTTTAATACAAACTCAAAATCTCATCAAAACTAAACTCAATCAACTTTTTCAAAATTAATTCTGGTTATCGAACAAATCAAATCAAAACTAAATAATTCAAATTTAATCAACCCCTCAATTACTCCTACATAAAGTGAAATACTACAAAAACAACATTAGAAAAAAAAAAAAAAATCATTTGTAATAGTAGAATTTAGACATTATCATCCAATTTGAGGGGCCAAAACCTAATAAATGTTCAAAGAGAAATTATTATTTGTACCAAAAAAAAAAAAAAATTAATATTTGTACAATACAAATTCCACATATATATGTTTCATAAAAGGAGCTAAAATCTGAAATGTGAGCCCACCACATAAAAAAGAGGAGCATAGTTTTCTGTTGAATGTGTTTCCTATTGGAACTAAAACCATGATGGCCACTGCTGGCTTTTTCTTGGCCTCACGGGCCTTTTTAAAGAGACCACTCAACAATAACAGACAAATTATTCCAACTAGCAACAACATGTAACAAGAAAACCCAAAAATAAAAACCCAAATTATTCGACATATCCATCGTGAAGTGAATTTTGCAGCGGACTACCTCGCTTCTCTGGTATCGACCATGTCGGGCGGACTTCACATACTTGACGACCCTCCCATGGGGGTGAAACCGTGGCTCGAACATGATGTTCTAGGGATCGCTCACCCTCGTAATATCGTAGTCTAAGGCTTACGCCTCCCTCTTTGTACCAAAAAAAAAAAAAAAAAACCCAAAAATAAATAAATAAATAAATAAATAAATAAAACATCATCAATTTTTTTTTTTTTTTTCAGTACGATCAAATTCAAACAATAATGCCAACTTGGATAAATAGCAAACCCATGAAAGTCTGTTAGCTTTGTCCTTCAAAGCTCAGGGCCAATTGGGCATGCAAAGTTGTTATTATTTGTGGTGGATGAGAAAGTTCTTCTTCGGGGTAAAATCGTTAATTTAACATCCTAATTCTTATATATATGAGACGGTCTTACAATAAGGCGGACCGACCCGTTTAGTATTTTTTTTTAACGGAACGATAGAAATTTTATAACAGTCATACATAATTACAACGAGGGGTCGCCCAAAAGCCGAATCTAATGAGAGGAAACCCCGGAAGGAGGCTAAACACCACAACGCACCCACGATAATAAAATAAAACTCCCAATGAGTTATTTTTTTTTTTTGTTAATCGTGGTTAATTTTAAAAAGGTTATATGATTAATTGTTAGTGGGATTTTTTGAGTTTATATTAAAATAATATTTAAAATAATTAAAGTTGATTTGATGTAGAAATAAGAGAGATGATGTATAATAATGATTGATTGATATTATTTAGTTATATTTATAATACTGAAGATAGTAGGACTAAGTTAGAGTTTAGTTAACTTTTCAGTATAAACTAGTACAAATCCCGTGCGATGCACGGGGTGCACAAAATTAAGGTCATTTATCAAGTCTTATAATTATATAAATGAATAAAGAAAAATGTAAATGATATATATAGTACGTGACCTGTAATAGGCCAAAATATGAACACGGGTGATGCACGAGAT
This sequence comes from Striga hermonthica, assembly GCA_902706635.1. Classification (NCBI taxonomy): domain Eukaryota; kingdom Viridiplantae; phylum Streptophyta; class Magnoliopsida; order Lamiales; family Orobanchaceae; genus Striga; species Striga hermonthica. The sequence goes on along the minus strand of CACSLK010027837.1, from coordinate 11,720,602 downwards.
GCACAATTTTAAGGTTATTTATTAGTACAGAGTCGGTGCGATGCACGGGGTGCACAATTTTCTAGTATGTGTAATACAAATACATACCGTATGCATGTGACAGAAGCACTAAATGAGTTATTTCCACAGAGTTTGTCCGTTAAGTAGCTCCTGAACACGGGTGCACAATTTGTAGTACGTACTATAAAATCAGAACAAATTTCCATACAATTAGATAATAAATAAAGCATTTTTTATTTGAGTAAAGATTTTATGTACTCTTTTTTACTTATCGGATGTTATGAGATTTTTTTTGTTAAACCGATTTTATGGGATATAATACAAATACAATTAGAGGATTGAACAAAATCATAACAGATTTATATACAATTAGATAATAAGAAGGAATTAGATAAGGAAAAGAAAAAAATTAGATAATGAATTTTGAATCTACCTTTTTTTTTAGTCTAGATAGACTTTACGTACAAATTTTGACTTCACCGATTTTATGAGATTTGTTTTGACAAAATCAAAGACGAATACTGAAGACTGTTTCTATTAACATTTACACTGTGTATTTAATGTTTCTTTTTTTGGCAAAATATTCTTTTTAAGTGTGATATATAAATATTTAAAATACTTAAAATATTTTATAACATCTATAAAAGCATCTAAAATATTCTATATTATTCACAAATAATGTTTGAAGCTACCTAAATTTTTTTAAACTACTCGTAAGGAAAATATGTATAAAAATTATTTATTTAACCTCCATATATGTATATATATAGAGAGAGAAAATGTGTAAAATAATTATACAAATAATATTTAAAAGTATCTAAAATATTAGTAATTAGACAGGTGAAATTTACATTTTAAAAAATCTATATAGATAATGGATTTATAGTAGTAATTAGACTTTTATTTATTTACCTTTAAAGTTGTTACGATAGAGGGATGTGATTTTTTTGACTCGTGGAGATGGAATTTTATAAGCTGTGTTATGAAATTTTTACTAAACTCATTCATATCTATGCGATGAGTTTTTTAAGCTGGGTATATAGATTTAAAATTGTAAAAAAAAAAACAAAATAAAAACTTTCATAAATCATTTGATTTGGTACTTTCGGAGAGCTTCATTAATTTAAAAGTGTAGTATAAATAAATAAATAAAAAAGTACAACTGAAAAAGTTATAACCAATTGTATGGAGAATTAAACTAAATCCAATTTTGTAGGATGCATTAAATATTGATTAGATTTTATATGTAAAATAAAATAAAAAATAATTGGAATAGTTTTACGTGTTGCAATATTTTACATTTAAAAAAATAAAAAAAATCTTTTTTTACGTATTGCATACCAACATTGTAGGAAATACATGGATATTCCTAAATTAATATTGCATACCCAATATTTTAGGAACTAATTCAATGCTAATTTGATTTGCATACCAAAAATATTAGATGCATTAATTAAATGCTTGATAAAAATAGCAAATCATTAATTAGGATTGACTATTCTACATACTACATTTAGTAAATAGTATAACTTTTAATATAAGTATAGATTAAGTAGGAATTGGAATTATTTTATATAGAAACACACCTTTAATTACTTATCTGAGTCATGCTACAATAATATAAAAGGATGGGAATGTTTTTAAAGAATGTATGCATAACATTATTATATTATTTCAATAATTGAATTGTTTTTAGAAAAGATATCTACAAAACTTAGGCAATATATATGATATGTTATGTTACTTTTTTTTGCCAATATTTACCATGAAGTTATTTTTCTACTTTCTTTTAACCATTTTTTCATTTAATTCGGTATGATAAATAACCTACTTTATGTAGGGAACAATAAAGTTGTATTTTTTATTACATGATAATAGGCTTGACACTATATAAATTTGAAAAGATTGATTGAGGGTAGTTGCACGTGAAATCTCACACAAATGCAGACTGTTGGAAAAACAGCCTTTTATTAGTCAAATTTCAGCAACCTGAACAAAACTCGTTAGGAAGAAACCTAAAAAGTTAAAGGACAAAAAGATGAAGAAATGTCATTTATTTATTTATTTTCATTTGTTTCTTGGAAACGCTTGTTTTGTAAAAGAATTGCAGTGGACAAAAATACCCTATAAATTATTATTAACTGAAATAAGTCAACACAAATAAATAAAACACGAGAAAGTAAATGAACAAAAAAATTGATAACGAAGTTCGACTAATATTGTTTACGTCTTCGGGCACCGCTAACCGCAATGCCAAATTTACTAAACTCACCAGCAAAGTACAACTAGAGTTAAACAACCAACAAATTAGATTTTTTTAAATTAAGAATTTTCTTCTAAGATATGACATAATTAATAAGGTGCAATTATAATCTAAATGCAAGAGACATTGATGTAGCGAAAGCGTGAACGAATGGGAAAAATACAATACGAGATACTCTCTCGAACTTGGGATACTCTCCTGAAAGAACACGATTAATTTTTCATTCTCAAATTCAACTTCAATAACAAATCATAGTTGCCCTTTAAATAAATCTGTAACCCTAAGCTCAGCTTATTCCCTAAGCTACTACTAATTATTAAATAATAATAATAATAATAATAATAATAATAATTATTATTATTATTATTATTATTATTATTATTATTATTATATTTCTTCTGCATCATTCTCCGCCGGTTGAGCAGGATTCGCCCTCGAATCCGACTCGTGCCCGTTGGAGAAGTGTGTCCTGCTTCGTCCTCGATCAAACACGAAGCTTGAAAAACGCCCAACCACATCGAAGGTAAACATAAGCGTGGGCAAGAAATGAGCTAATGCAAAAGCACACGTACATGCCTCCATACGCATATCCCACAGAGTAGAATGAACATCAAACATACCACAACGATCGCCGCGCTCAAATTCATAATAATGGCCCGCCATCCCGTTGACGGAAGATTTCACGATACACAAGTGGAAAACAGACCACAAGGGATTCATCCTCGGCTCCCAAAAACCATCTTTGGCTAAGATGTCCCGAAAATTGGGTCCAAATGAGGTTTTTCGGGAGAAGGGTCAATCGTGGCGATGTCCCACGTGGAGCTCAAAGTGTCGCCCCTATGTGTCTCCGGCACTGGAGGCTCGTCATAAAAAACAGGCAGACCGTCGTAAATTGGCCCGTCAACGTGATCCTCGTAAATGTCAAGAATGTCAGCACGAAACGGGCTTACCCGATGACCAAATTCGCGGCCAAAATCCCTCTGAACAAGCTCATTCTTTGTACCCACTTCACAGGCCCAAAAATATGGAAAAATGCTATCCAGCTCATGGGACAAATAAACTGAATTGGGTCGTCCCTTCGAAGGCCCAAAAGAATGAAAGAAATCTGGTTCTTTGTTGCGTCTTTGCGCATCCCCCAAATCATCCCATCGCTGGACCTTTTCCATGCCTCTGTGAAAACTAAAAAATTGAGCACCCCTATGCCCAACCTCATTATTGCTGACTCGCCGCACATTGGCCCTGCGTGGAGGTCTGTCGAAAACAGAACTCCACCGTAAGTCCTGGTACTGATTTTGGTCTCTCGATATTTCATCATAAACAACACCGGTCAACGGTGGCGGTGGTGATCGTCGGCGGGGCGCCCCGCCGTAACCTCGACCCCCACGACTCCGCGTATCCCTCCGCGATGGCCCCGGTCAGCTCCTTCGCGTCTCACATGAGTCTCTTCCATCATGGTGTTCATAGCCAGGCGAATCTCCTCAATCCCCGACGAGAGGTCCGTGAATCGGTCGTCCACTCCTTGGAATCGCTCTTCCATACGTTGGAAACGATCGTCGACGGTGTTGTCTCTCTTAGGCGGCATCGTTGGTCTCTAGATACCAACTGATGTAGCGAAAGCGTGAACGAATGGAAAAAATACAATACGAGATACTCTCTCGAACTTTGGATATTCTCCCGAAAGAACACGATTAATTTTTCATTCTCAAATTCAACTCCAATAACAAATCATAGTTGCCCTTTAAATAAACCTGTAACCCTAAGCTCAGCTTATTCCCTAAGCTACTACTAATTATTAAATAATAATAATAATAATAATAATAATAATAATAATAATAATAATAATAATAATAATAATAATAATAATAATAATACTTATATTTCTTCTGCATCACTTATTTATACTAAAAAAAATCTTACGCATCTTCGGTACACATCCCATGTGAGACAAAAGTTAATAAAAAAATAACAATTCTCCATCTTGACTAATTTTGCTCACACTCTGACTCTTCAATCCAACTCAACTGCTGACGGTACCTCCAAATACGCCTATCGGCGCCAACCAATACAAAATGTTGGTCAAATGTAAAAAATGTTCAAACTTGATTGTTGTCACTATCTTGATCATCATATCTGCACTATTCTTCGTCGTCTTGATTCTCTTCAACACAACAGTTCAATCTTCTAGAATCTCCAGCACAAAGTGATAATGAACATCAATATGTTTCGTTCTTGCATGAAATACTTGATTTTTCACTAAATGCATAGCGCCTCTGACTGTCACAATGCACTAAGACATAATTTTGACCAACGCCCAAGTCTTTAAAAAAACTTTGAAGCCAAATAGCCTCGTTCACAACTTCAGTAACCGTCGTATACTCTACCTCTGTTGTAGACAAAACAACTGTTGAATGTAATGTAGACTTTCAACTGACTAGAGCTTTTGCAAAAGTGAACAAATATCCAGCCTTGTACCCACCATCACATTCATCAAATAGCCAACTACATTCTCATATGGGACTCTAGCCATGTACTTTCGTTATTCATCACTGTTTGACGATAATTGGGGACTTAACTTAAAATGAGGAGGCAAATGGTGTACTTACAGACTTCTACTCATCTTTAATGTCGAAACGTTGCAGTACCTTATTCAGACATTTCTTCTTAATCAAACAATAGTTTCCTCTCATTCTGTCCCTGCTTATCTCCATCTCGAGTATTTTTTAGCTTCCCCCAAGTTCTTCATCTCAAACTCTTAATTCAACTGATCCTTCAAATGATCAATGTCCAGTTGGCTGTTTGATGCAACCAGCATGTCATCCACTTTCGAATAAAAGATTCCTCTTGCAGCTTGCGTAAATAGACACAATGACCATGTCTGCTTCGTGTGGACTTCTGTCCAATCATAACTTTATCAAACCGTTTGTACCACTGTCTCGGAGATTGGTTCAGTTCGTACAACGATTTGTTCAACACAGACCCAATTCATTTTTCCAAGAATTTTGAACGCTTATGGCTGAGTTATGTAGATTTTCTCGTCTAAATCTCCGTGTAAGAATGTTGTCTTCACGTCAAGTTAAGCTAGCTCTAAATTCAAATTTGCTGCTAGATCAACAAAATTCTAAAGGAAGAGTGTTTAACAACTGGAGAGAACACTTCATTGTAATCAACTTCTTCCTTCTGAGTGTCGCCTTTAGCCACCAATCTTGCCTTATAGTGCACAATTTATGAGGAAATTAATCTTTCTTTGCAAATACTCACTTGCATCCTATCGCCCTCTTGTCTTTTGGTAGTTGCGTCACTTTTCAAGTTTGATTCTTCAAGGGAGACAACATTTCGTCCTCCATAGCCCATTTCCACTTCTCATTTTCTAAACTCTGAATTGCATTATGAAAAGTGAAAGGTATGTCATCATCAACAATTGGAAGTGCATAAGCCACCATATCCGCCAATCGAGCAGGTTGTTGATCTCTCGTCTAGGATTTCTCAATCTAATGTGTAACTCTAATGATTCTTGAGTCTGAACTTTATCATCCAACAAATCCTTTAATATTGGTTCGTCGATCAAAGCTGGTTGTCTTGTCATCGCTTCTACCTCTACATGTTTTGATGTCAAATCCACCTGTCGGATTTGTGACGCCTACATCATACCTTGTTCATCAAATGTAACATCCATGCTAAACACAATTTTATTCGTCTCAAGACACAAAAGGCCATATACCTTCATGTCAATGGTGATTCCCATGAACAAAGCCTTTTTCGCTCTTGGATCTAACTTTGAATCCTTCACATGATAGTATGTAGAACACCCAAGGATATGTAAAGATCCATAGTCAACAACATGTTTCTCCGCCCACACTTCCAACGGCGTTTTACCATCTTTTGCAGATGACAACAATCGATTTATGAGGTGTTGCGCATATGTTAGAACTTCAGCTCAGTACTCTTTGTCCAAACCAGCATTGAACGACATACATCGAAATTTCTCCATCAATGTTCGACTCATGCGCTCCGTCACCCCCATTTTGTTGTGGTGTCTGTCTAACGGTGAAGTGCCTAACATTGCTATTTTTACGGCAAACTTCTTGAGAGGGATCACTTGTATATTCTCTATAATTGTCCGTTCGCAGGACCTTGATCTTCCTTCCAGTCTGATTCTCAATTTGTGTCTTTCATGTAATGAAGACACCAAATGCTTCATCCTTCATCTTCATATTGTACACCCAAATACGTCTAGAAAAGTCATTGATGAAAGTGGCAAAATAATATGTTCCGCGTAATGATGAAATCTTATAAGGTCCCCAAATACCTGAATGAACATAATCCATGACACCTTCGGTATTATGGATAGTCGTTCCAAACTTCACTCTCTTTTGTTTTCCCTGAACATAATGGTCACAAAAGTCTAATTTGCACACATCGACATCTTTCAACAATTCTTGTTTTGTCAATGTTTGCAAGAATTTTCACTAGCATGTCCAAACCGCATATGCCACAACTTGGCTGATTCAGACTCCTTGTTGGTGGAATCTGCTACTGTTGATGTCCCAACAACTTATCACCTTCATAGTAATACAAGTAATTCCTCATGAAGAATTTCATCACCATGAGCGAGCCGGTTGTAACCTTCATAACTCCATCTCTCAAAGTCACTGTCAAGCCTTTGGATTCCAAGGCTCCTAATGAGATGATATTTTTCTTCAAACTCAGCATATACCGAACGCGCGTCAAAACTCTTGTAGACCCGTTATGATTCTTCATACGAATTGAACCTATCCCGGTTGTCTTACAGACATTATCATTACCCATATAGACAACCCCACAATTGATCTTTTGAAAATTGAAGAACCATTCCCTTATAGAAACCCCACTTGAACTTTATATGGGCTTTCCCTGTCTTGGTCCGCTTCTCTGCGTGGACCGCATTCGTTTTTTCCCCCGTTTCTTACATGATATCAGAGCCGGTTCTATTGGTAAACGGATTTAACTAGAAATTTTTGTCTAGTTAAAATTGACATTTCTTGTAGTGGATCACAAATGAGGGGGCATGTTAGAATATCACTTCTGAGTTGTCCCACATCGTTTATACATAGAAAATATACACACCTTATAAGTTTAATGGGTTACTTCTCCTTCCACCAATTGGTATTGGGATGGAACCCCACTTGGGCTTCATATGGGCTTTCCCCGCTTATGGTGCTCTTCATGTTAGTGGGACCGCACCCGTTTTCCCCCAGTTTCTTTCATTGTATCGGAAAGCCAGTTCTATTGGTGACCGTGCGATGACGTACCCGTCACCAAACCCAGTTGGGCTTGGGCTTTCGAAGGACTTACAAGTAGGGCGTGTTAGAATATCACTTATGAGTTGTCTCACATCATTCAAACATAGAAAATAGATCCACCTTATAGGTCTAATGAACTACTCCTCCTTCCACCAATTGATTTTGGGATGGAACTCCACTTGGATTTCATATGAGTTTTATCCGCTTATGGTGCGCTTCATGTTACTGGACCCGCACCCGTTTTCACTCCGTTTTTTTTCAATCTAATTGTTAGACGAATCGAGTTGTTACTTTTAAAACAAAAATTATATTTTCAAATTATAGTGTTGAATATAATAATAAATGTTCATTTAAAATAGTTGGTGGTAGAAATATATGATTACGTGGTAGTGTTAAAAATACATATAATACTAATTATTATTATTTTTTAATTTTATTGTGTTACTTGATTGTAAGAAAACTATAATGATTTAATATTAGATAATTTAATATATGTATGTACCTCAATTGGTTGATATATTATTTTTCTACAATGTTTTAAATATATCAACCTTAGATATGGCCACGGGCGGCCCGGCCCGTGGCCCGACCCGCGACCCGGTACCGGAC
>CACSLK010027837.1:11697707-11711595 GCA_902706635.1 Striga hermonthica | reverse complement strand
AAAAAAAAAAAAAAATCCAATCTTTTTAAAACTTAACTTTGTAAAAGAAAGAGAAAAAAAAATCTACTATTTTAAATCATACTTTTTAATAAAAATATCAAACCTCTAAATAATAAGGAGGGCATTGCTAAATTTTGATTAATTTTTGTCCTACTTTATATATGTACAAAAGATGTGTATGATCTTTTTAGTATAAATATGTATCTTGCCTTTGTGTTACAATTGCACCTTATTTTATTATCTCATATCATATAAGGAAATCATCAATTAAGAACATTTTAATTTGTGGGTTATTTACCCTAGTTGTATGTTGTTGATTATTTTATTAAATTTAGCGTTACGGTTGCCGGTGCGGGCGACATAGGAAACATTAGTCGAACTCCGTCATCAATTTTTGTGTTCTTTTTCTTTCTTGTTTTTTATTTGTTTGTGTTTGCTTATTCTCCTTAATAGTAGTGTTTGTATCTTTGTTGTAAGAGTATTTTTGTCTGATGCGTTTGTTGTTTTACCCCAACAAGTGGTATCATAGCAGAAGGTACGTACTATGCTCATTCGGTGAGGGGAGTACTGCATTCAAGACGCGAACGTCAGACTCCCAATGGAAATCTTCGATGAGACCGTTCATTTTGGTATGTGGCAAGGCGAGGTGCTAGATTGTCAATTTCAGCAAGACGTCGACATTTCCATTAAAGAAGACAAGCCAACCGATGTTGATGAGAATGACTGAAAGAATATCAACCGCTTAACATGTGGAACAATCTGTTCTTGTTTGTCCAGGGAGCAGAAGTGCGCGTTCAAGAATGAGAACTCTGCTCACACTCTGTGGAAGGCTTTTGAGGATAAATTTCTGAAGAATAGCGGCCAGAATATGCTCCTCATGGAGAAGCGATTGTTCCGATTTGAGTACCGACATGACTCATCAATGAATGACCATGTCACTGCATTCAATCAATTGGTTGCAGATTTGTTGAACTTGGACGTCACATTCAGTGATGAAGATTGGCTGTAATGTTGTTATCATCACTTTCATATGACTTCAAGCACTTGAAGAATACACTGCTCCATGGGAAGGACGATGTAACTCTTGCAGTAGTCAGTTCTGTTGTCTATAGCTATGAGTTCAGGAAGAAGAACAAACAAAAGACGAAGAATGCAGAAGCAGAAGATGAAACGATGGTTGCAAGAGGTCGGTCGAAGAGCCAAAAGAAGAACATACGAAGAAGATCACGTTCCAAGGCAAAGCTTGAAAAAGATGAGTGTGCTTTCTGCCACACTAGAATAAAAACTGACTTAAGTTGAAGAAGAATGGCAAATGTCCTCAAGATGCATGCGTTGCTGAGTGTGAAAGTAAAGACTCAAAATTTTCACTTGTGGTTTCACCTTCATCATCTCATCTAGACGACGAATGAATTTTAGATTCAGGACGCATCTACCATATATTCATCCCAAAACCACTTAGTGGAAGGAGGAGTAGCCCATTAGACTTATAAGGTGAGTCTATTTTCTTTGTATGAAGGACATGAGACAACTCACAAGTGATATTCTAGCATGTCCCACTTGTGAGTCCTTCGGAAGCCCAAACCCAACTGGGTTGGGTGACGGGTACGTCATCAAACGATCACCAATAGAACCGATTCTGATACCATGAAAAAAAACTAGGGGAATACGGGTGCGGTCCCACTAATATGAAGCACACCATAAGCGGAGAAAACTCATATAAAGCCCAAGTGAAGTTACATCCCAAAACTAATTGGTGGAATGAATAGTAACTCATTAAACTTATAAGGTGAGTCTATTTTCTATGTATGAATGATGTGGGACAACTCACAAGCGATATTCTAACAGTTTGGAAAGAAAAATCGCGTAACTCAATATTTAGAGAATCATACTTTTTGAAGCGAATATATATATATATATACACATATATTTGAATTAAAATGTCGTTATGATAATATAAATAGTGAAAATATCTATTTTCACCTCGTTTTGAAGTCTTGTTAAGTTTTTCACACCGCTCAATAAAAAGTTAAGTTTTTCACCTCGGAAAGTGCGAAGGTTATGCGAAAACTGTCGCATATTCATCGCATAATTGTCCATATGCGAAGGTTATGCGAAAAACTGTCTCATAACTGTCGCATATCAATTGCATAACTGTGCGAAGGTTATGCGAAAACTGTCGCATATTCATCGCATAACTGTCCATATGCGAAGGTTTATGCGAAAAACTGTAGCATAACTGTCGCATATCAATTGCATAACTGTGCGAAGGCATTGTGCGATGAATATGCGACAGTTATGCAATTGATATGCGACAGTTTTTCGCATAACCTTCGCATATGGACAATTATGCGATGAATATGCGACAGTTTTCACATAACCTTCGCACTTTCTGAGGTAAAAAACTTAACTTTTTATTAAGCGCTGTGAAAAACTTAATTTATCTTTATTATGAGGTGAAAAATATTTTTTCCCATATAAATAACTATGACACTTCGTAAGTACATTTTTTCAATTAATCTCTTATTTTCTGATTAGACATATAGAGAAGTTTGTAAAATATCGTACTTGTGGGGCCCACATTTTGTTTTTATTTTATTTTTATAATCCCAATAGCTGACGTCATTGTAGATAGATTTAGCAGGAGAAAAATTAAAAGGGTCAGTACAGCAGCCTATACAACAGCTCCCTATGACGAGGACACTGGTGGCATTTTGGAGAAAAGCCCTACTTGGGTAGGGGCATTTTGGGCATTGCGTTTTGTTGGATACAAAATGATGTAAGAATATTAAATTATTGCTTTGCTGATGACTGTCAACAAAGTGAAACAATTCTTCAGTCAACATCATCAAACTAACTTGTGTTGTGTGTTGTAAAGGAAAAATAAAAAATGATTTTTTTAGGCTAATTAATGATTATATAGTCTAAATTTATTAAAAAATAATAAGCACTATAAAATATTATATTATTATTTATGTTTTAAAGTATGTTATTTAAATATGAAAATGTGTGTACTGTATTTGAAGTTATAAAAAAAAAAAAAAATGAGGTCCTTTGTGAGGCTCTGGAGAAACAAAATTATATATATATATATACATATATAAAAAAAATCAACACAAAACATCACCTTATCATAGAAATGGATTTGAAGTTGACTGTTTCTCTCCAATGACTAATAATCAAAATTATTTGATGAGATGATATTTTATGAAATATTAGATTAGGTCATCTCTAAACGAAAAACTCATTCTTAAATTTATTTTGCAGTAATTGTCACATTTTGCAGTAATTCATCTCCAATCGAAAAACCCGTTATTCGACCCAAAAGAATATTTTTGAAATATTCTCTTTTACATCAACTTTTACAATTTTTCAATACTACCCACATATTTTACAACTTTACAAATTAAACCACACTATTATTTTAAATTCACTTTGGAGTTTATGTAATAAAATTAATTATAAAGTTATAATCTACATACATAATAAAATTGGATAAATAAATAATCATTAAAAAATAAAAATTAAAAATTACAACACACAAGATAAAATTAAAAATTACAACGCACAAATAAATAATATGCATATTTTACATTATTATTATGGAATATATGAAATTAAATGATAATTGTAATATTTATTATTTTAAATATTATACTATCTAATATTTATGAAATTATATTTTTAGTAATTCACATTATTATTTTGGAAAATATAAAATTATTATGTATATTTACTCTACTATGAACAAATAAAAAAAATAAACACTTGGGTTTGTATAGATGTTTCAAAAAATTTATACAGTTATTGGATTAAGCTTGTTGTCAAATATACATAATCTATAAATGTTTTAGTAATATTATAACTTCTATTATTATTTTCTTAAGTTTTAAATTTTAAAACATATAATGAAGACAAAAATAAAACACATTAAAATCAAATGATGGTCATACAACTAAACAATATAAATAAATTAGTATATAAATAACACCTTACAAAACAAAAAGGACCAACTTGCAATTAAAAAAAGATTTTGCGTTTTGGAATAGTAAAAACCCAAATTTGATGTAGAAGAGGAGAGAGAGTTAGAAAAACTCATTTTGCGTTTTCTGTTTGGATATCGGTTGGGGCAAATCACTCCATTTTTGAGTTTCTAGTGTCGGTTGGAGAAGGTCTTACTATGCATACATATGCAGGGGCGTAGTCAAGAAAAATTTCATCCGAGGCTTCATAATCAAAATCGAGTAGTCCTGTAACGTAGTTCGATTTGATTTATAAAAGTTCGAGCTTGACTTGCTCGTATATTTAAACGAGTCAAACTCGAATAACTAATCGAACTTGTCTATCAAACAAGTCGAATCGAGTGTGGTCACATATAATTCGATTAGAGTTTTGTGTTTTGGGCTAGGTTTTTAATTTTATTAAATGACTTGAAATGAGTTTATAAGAGCCGAACCCAAGTTTAATTATTTTATTATTTTTGTTATTAAACGAGCGGAGCCACAATGGTTTGTTTATTAAATGAGCACGAGTTCAAACTTGAATTACTCGATTCAAAAAATATATATAGGCACATGTATAAATAAGTCAAAGTATGAAAATAAATTTTACATTTAACATAAATTACTTGAATCGCACAGTAAATAATATTAAAAAATGAATGTTGCAGTTACAAAATAAAAATTATTATGTTTTCTAACTAGTCAGTATTTCATATGGCAATGGCCTCCTTTAACAACTTGTGATTTTTTAACTACTCTCTTACACATGACAAATATTTATTTTTAATTGTTTCATTATTTTCCTTTAAATATGTACAGAGAAAAATTCTCATGTACTTAAATTTTAATTAAAAAATAACATATTTTATTAAAATAACTGCTATAAAATATTGTAATAGTCTCATCATTCTTGTTAATGTCATGTCATTTAACGTCCATATGTCATTTTACTAATTTTGCCAGACAAGTAAATGAGATTTAATAGTAAATTTCTATATTCATCTATCATTTATTTAAAACTTCAATAAATATAAACTTGGTTTTGAAATTTTGTAAATTCAGTTACATACTAAATATGTTAATGAAAATCTAATACACTCAAATATTGTCTCGAAGAAAATTATTCACAATTATTTAATCTAATAAAAAATAAACATAAAAATGATAAAAGGGGCATAATAATCTAAAAAGAAAAGTGAAAAGAAACTTATCATGTTCAAATATATAATTCACTGATTTAACGTAAAAACAAAAAATAACTTATTTTGGACCAAAATAAGATTAATATTCGGCTAACCTAATATAATATATGCTAAAATAATTTGGAGAAATTTCATCTATACTGTACAATATTAAAATATTTGTAAACATGCCATAGTCAAATCTTTTATTGCATCCATACCACATACATGGCAGTTAATTGAAAAAATGCTACGATTTCAGTTACCAAATCTTTTATTGCATCCTTGATTTGTGCATATATTAAATTATCAATTTCCATTTAAAAAAAAAAAATCTTGAAATACACACGGTAAGTCAATATATGCTACTAATTAGGAGTTTGTTAAGAAGAAATAGGAAAGATAACAAGATTGAATTTCAAACGACCTTAGCGTATAACTATTTACAAATCCCAGAATCCTAAATACATATATTTCGGCAAATCAGGTATTTTTGTGCAGGTCAAACGGTTTTTTTTTAACTTCAGATCGAATTAACAGTATATTAAACGTATATGTTCTGTTTATCTCTCTCTCTCTCTCTCTCTCTCTCTCTCTCTCTTGCGTTATTTATATCTCGTGTTTTTTCTGTATACATGATATATACATAAAATATACAGAAAATATACAGTAAACATACAAGTCCGAGAAAAATATACGAAATAACCTAGTAATTTTGTCTTTTCATAGTCCTTTTTTGTTTCACAATCAGACTTATATACAGACGACATAAATAAAATACACAACAGATATAGAGAAAAGATAAATTAATCTTGTCATTATATACATAATATAAACAGAAGATATAGACACATTAGACTGTCGATTGTGCTTACGAAAACATATACTGAAAATATATTGTCTATACACGTAACACGTACTGCAGACATCTCCACGGGCCCGAGCTTCGGGCCTCGCCTTTGTCCCCTCCAACTTGACTTCCCGCTGAGAAGGAAAAGGGGAGGGAAACATTACAGGATCTGAAACCGACGAACGACTAGAAGCAATGCTCTTCAACCGGCGCATCATATTCATTTTACTTCACTAAATCCAGTCAACAATCAAAAATCAAACTCCCAAATGGAGATTCCTTCAAACAGACAAAAACAAAGATTTTTTTTTTCTATTATATATAATGTAGAAATCTCTCTTTTTTTTTCTCTTTCCCTTTCTCTGCAACTCGCTCGTCAACCCATAAAAGAATGACAAAATCCCACAATTAGAAATCACGTAAGAGCAATCGATAGCCCTTCCAACAATGAACAAATGCAGGGAAAAGGGATTGAAGGGCAAAAAAGTATGAAAAATTTTATAGGTCTGTGAGTAAAGAAGAAATCTCTCTTCCCTTCTCTCTCTCCTCTCTCTCGGTCTGAAATCAAGGAAAAACAAGAGAGAGAAACGTGAGATTGGATTATCCAAATCTTAGTATATATGCAAATAAGTATAATAATTTGGTTACTTTGCTAATAAATATATAAGGGTTGTAAATGTGCAATAAAGATGTAATTGTTTAGTAGACTATGCAATTTTCTCAAATATTTTTCACTACTACAAAATTAACAATGCCGAAAAAATAAGACTGGGCTAGAGCCCACCAGCCTTTGAGGTGGCTCCGCCCCTATACTTATGTTACAAAATACTATTTTTTTGTGCATCATAATTTTTAAAATATAAAATTTTAATTTGAAAAGTGTATATATATATAATGAAAAAAAAATATGGTACCTAATAATAGTCTTATTGTTCTACTTCGACGTTTTGAGTTCTAAATACGTGATGACAAGTGATGTAATGATCTTTTAATAGATTATTAGTATATAACTTTCTAATAGTTGTAACTAATGGTGTAATGCGGTCTATATATTGGCTGACCGGGTCATCATATTTTTTCAATAACAATGCATACTTATATTGTAAAATATCATATTTTTGTTTAATTATGTTCTTTACAAGCTACGTTTCAATTTTAAAGTATGAATCTTATTGAAAAAGTATTACATTCTAAGATTAGACTTGCAGTGGAATGATTTCGTTGGAATGAATTTTCATTGAAATTTTAGATAAAATTTTATCATTCCAATGACCATTATTCCAACGTTTTTTCTCGTAGAAATTTCCGTTGGAATTTTTACTTTTAACCATATTTCAAACATTCGAAAATGTACTGTTGAAATCGTTAAAACTCAACGGAAATTCAAATGAAAAATTCATTCAAATATAATATTTTTGTTGAAATTTCTGTTGGAATCCATTGAAAAATTTCAACGGAAATAATACCATTGAAATTTCTATTAGAATCACCGTTGGAATTTCATTAGATTGTTTTTCCGTTAGAAATTTTCCACCAAAATTTCATCACTTTCTTGTAGTATAATCATATGAATTTTCCTAATAAAATATAATTGTGTAATGATTATGCTTTCACACTTAACAAAGGTGAAAATTTCCACTTTTAGAAACAAAATTGGGGAAAATTTTAACATAAATCTTTTCTTATTCTTGCAAGCTACAATTTGGTGATCAACAGTAACACTACTTGAAAAAGGAAACAATCTGATAACTGACAATTTATACTTCTAAATCATTCACCCCCTTCACCCACTCCACAATTACAGAGCAGGTAAAAAAAAAAACAAAACAATTTATTTAATTATTATTTTTCTTCAATTTATTACATTTTTTTTTC
Source organism: Striga hermonthica (assembly GCA_902706635.1). Classification (NCBI taxonomy): domain Eukaryota; kingdom Viridiplantae; phylum Streptophyta; class Magnoliopsida; order Lamiales; family Orobanchaceae; genus Striga; species Striga hermonthica. The sequence goes on along the minus strand of CACSLK010027837.1, from coordinate 11,703,691 downwards.
TCATAATTCCCCCTTTTTTTTGGAGTAATAACATTTTTTTTTTTAATTTATCATTTCCAAGAAGAAGTAAAAACTTGTCAGATTTGTTTTGAAGCTGTAAATAATTGGTTCACAGAGGTCAGAAAAAATCTCAGATCAAAAGCCCCAAACTGAATTTAGGGTTTTTTGTCCTTTGTTGCAATTTGGAGGGGCAGATTTGTTCTCAGCCAAAAGCCTTCTTCAAAAAAAAAAAAAAAAAAAAAAAAAAAAAAAAAAAAAAAAAAAAAGGTACAATGCTTACAATGAACAACATCAGAAAACTCTTATCCACTGCCAAACCATTATTCACTGGAGCAAAATTTTTTCTGACCAGAACAAGTTTTTATTTTATTTTATTTTATTTTTTCAATAAAATTTATGTTTGACTGAAATTTCATAGTAGGTTCTTGTTGTGTAGTTTAAATGCACATCTCCCGTAACGGGAAATGTTACGGTCCTGTTACGGAACAATTCCGTTGGGGGTTGTAACCGTTAGATCAACTATCCACGACGGTTACATGATGATCTAACGGTTACAAACCCCAACAGAATGGTTCCGTAACGGGACTGTAGCATCTCCCGTAACACAATCTCTTAGCCAATAAAGCTAACCATTGATGGGTCAAACTTCTAATTTAACCCAAAATGATGTTTACCAAATAAGGCCATAGTATGTTCAGCAAGCAGGCTGTCAGTTAATAAAAGTTTACCCTCAGTAATTAGAGAACTGCTGTAATTAATAAACTGAGTTTTAACCCAACCTCAACAGATAGAAGTGAAAAATCTTTCACATGAATAGCTCCAGAAGTCCTCTTAGGAAAAATGGCAAAGATCTTATGGCACTACAGTTACATATTCTACAGTAAGCTCAATTAAGAAATATCGCAGTATCTATATCGGCATTTTCATGAATAATTGAACTTCGGATATTAACGAGCAAATAACTAACGATTTGGAAGTTGAAAGTAGTAGGCAATAATAGAGAGGCTAATAATAAACTGCAAGCAACATTTTTAACAAATTGTACAGTAGAACCTCAACAAAATCAATTAGTCAATTACCGCCGTAAATATGTAATACTTTGACTGTTCGAACTCGGCATTGACAGGGGAATGATTAATCCAGGAGATTAACCTCTGTAATATAAAAGATTTAAGCAGTTTGAAAATATGAAGCTTGAAATCGATAATTTGCAGACAAGAAAGAAAATTTATAACCAGCAGATATTCATTCTCCTGCATTTTTTTTTTTTTATCACGAGTAGTTTGATTGATCCTCCCTGTTTTTTACTTTTTTCAATATAATATACAACAATAAGAATTGTACACTCGGAGTTCGTACTTAAACCATCAAACTAAAGAACAAAGATGAATGCATAACTTGTCATTTACTCCGGTCCATTTTCAATTCCCATTTTTAGTCGCATTAAGCCGAGCAGTATTTAGATATATATATAAGTTGTTCAATGTTGTCATTTTTAGTACTTTTGACCTCTACGATTTTTCACGCTTGATTAGTTAAAAGAATCGAAGGTACTTTCGAGAGGTTGTTCCACAATTACAACTAGTTTTGATCATGAAAAGGCATAATCAAATTTCAAATGCAAGAACCTCATTCCTCCAAAGTAGCTCTCACTGAAGTTCGATTAAAAATTGATTCTTGATCATGACGAGTGATTAGATAAAAATATAACTCTTTATAATGCATTCATGTAAAACAACTTCACACATATGCTTCAACTCTAACAAAACTAATATTATCCTCCATTTTGTCATAAACTAGCAACTTCATGAAAGCCTCTCCAATAACAAAACTAAACATGACAAACAGCTTATATCAATAAACACAAAAAACAAGTTAGATTCAACAGATAACTCATTCACAACTTCATTTTCACTACATATTTCCATAATCATACAAAAAAAGATGATAATATACTAAAAAAAAAATATCTAAAACAAGTAACAACTTACAGAAAATCCTACGGTTGTGTCGTTATCCACTGGTCCGCCTTCTCCAGACGCCTCTCGATCAACCGGACATTGAACTCCCCATCGCTAACTTTCAACATCTCCGGTAAGGACATGACGAACCCATGATCGAGCAGAAGCCGGTGTCGAGGCTTGATCTTCCTCTCCAAGCTGAATGAAAAGTACTGAGGAAATTTCTTGATTTCTTCCAAATCCCCATTCATCTCCCTCAAGAAATACTCCAATTTTGGCCGGTAATTATTCTCCACGCTGAACGTCAACAACCCCGGCAGCCTAAGCACCATTTCCCTTACATCATCGTATTCGAACCCTAACCCGACTAAAAAATCGATCTTTGGCTTCAGAGTGGACTCCACACTCGAGACGAGCAGCAGAGTCGTCTGGGCCGTTAGCTTATCCGGGCCCACGAAGCCAAATTCGGTCAGGAACTCGAACGTGGGCTTCAATTGGGCGTCGAGGTCTGAGACGAGGATTCTAGGGCACCGGGTTATGGATTTTCGGACCTCGGGGAAGGGTATTCGGACGGCGTGCAGAAGGAAATCGAAAATTGGGTAGACGTCGGAGTAGGGATCGGCGGTGAGGAGCTGGGGAAACATGTCGAGAATCCGGCCGGCGGCGGCGAGGTCGATGCCCATCGAGGAGAGGCATCGCGTGATGGAGTGGATGGCGGAGACTGGGGCTGAGCGGAGATTGGGGTTTATGCGGAGGGCTTTGGTGGGGTTTACTTTGATGGATTTGAGGTAGATGAGCTTTTGACGGAACATGAGGCCGGCGTGGCCAGTGGATGGAGGGGCGGCGAGGTGGGAGACGACGGCGGTTTGGGTTGTGGGCGGTCGGAATTGAGAAGGTTGGAAGAACAGCTGGGCTGTCGTCATCTCTTTAAGATTACAAGATTGAATTTCCTCATGTCTATTTTCATAAAGAAAAATAAGAAATCATTTAATACCATTTCATTGAGCTTTAAAATAAAATAAAATCAGTTATATTAATAGAAATCAATATTATTAATTGATATTTTATAATTTTATATCACATTAATTTTAATTATGAAACTTTATCTCATTTTGTATATGTAGAATCCCATTTTTACCTTCTTTTTTTTTTGGTAAATAGAAGATGCTAATCGCTAGTGAGTTAAGTTGCATATTGTTCGTGGATAGGCCACGCAAGTAAGATCATGTTGTAGCCATTTACGAACACCCTCCGACAGATCATTGAAGAACTGGCACCCCAAAAGGCCTTCCGCAGCCAAGGACTTAGGACGCCAGGTAATCGGCCACATAATTCACATAATTCCCTTTTCTATTTTCTTTTATCTAACATTGAATGAGACAATATAATAAAAAAAAATGCACCGAGATTACAATTCAATAAATTGTACTCAAAATTTTTCTAATACATTTTGGAAAGCACAGAAGATGGTTCAAGAATTTCTTGAGACACTTTTTTTTTTTATATATAATATATGAATTCTAATTTATCAACAAAAAATAATCATTTGGAGGTAGTTGAAAATAAGAAAAGTGGCTTGGTCTGTTGGTCATATAATCACATGATTGAAAAGCCCAATTAGTTAGAATACCTGGCTCGCTCCGACTCAGTTTTATTGGCCCAAATAATTCATATACTCAATTTTGAAAAATTTATCAATCTCTAACTTGGGCCGAATTGGACCCGGTACATACAATAAATGTATATGAGAAAATTATGCAGGCATATACAATTTCCTTTCTATTTTTCACATTTATGGCTTTTTATTAAATTACAAATATGGTAGTTTTTACTATTTATGAATGGTTGATTTATAATTTTTTGCATTATTTTTTATTTGTGATTCATTTATAAATGATTTGTGTATAACTCGTATTCATTTAGATTTATGATTTATAATTTATAAATTATTTGATGATTCATTTATAAATGGTTCGTGTATACACAGTCTTGGGCAGCCAGGTCAGTTTATTCGGGTAGCCATTTAGAAGCAGGTACCTCATTCCAATATATAAAGGTGAGTTTTATGATTTGAGCACGATTTTATCCATTATACTCTTGAGAATTGAGTAGAGTATTGACTTAAGCATCGGAGAAACTTCACCAGAAAACCCCTTTGGTATGGAAATTTTTGCAGGTACTCGGCGTTCTACAGGCGAGGAGGAAGAAGGCTAGCCGATTTCAAGCCGGTTGGAGTGTTCGATGTTATCAATTGTATATTCCAATGATTTTAAGATATATATTTAAGTTATCTGAAAAATTTAGAGTTTTGACGTTGTTTTTTGTTTTTAAGAAAAAAATATTTTCTCCATCATTTTCATTTATTATATTCTGAGATATAAAAAAATTGGTTATAGTTGTATTTAAAATTTCACAATTTTTATTATAGCAAGTAACATTGTGATTTTTTTTAGGAACTTGTCTTTTTCTTAAAAAAAAAAAAAAACAAACAAACAAAACAAAGGAAACATTTAGCATATTTCGCCCAAGGCTTTCTAAAGTTCAGGACCGACTTTGGTCCAAACTTTAAATCACCAATATAGTACATATTAAACATATACATTATAGTGACACACAAATTAATAAAAATAACTCACAAGATGATAAGACCAAAAAAAAAAAAAAAAAAAAAAAAAAAAAAAAAAAAAAAAAAAAAAAACCAATAAACCGAAAAGTTTTCTAAATGTAAACTCAATTTAACTCAAATCTAACCACAAAAACTGTTGGAATCACTTGTGAGTTGTCTCACGTTAATTTATAGGGAAAATGAGACTAGTATATAAACATAGTGGGTTATTCCACATCATCAATTGGTTTTAGGATGGAACCTCACTAAAGTGTATCTTGGCTCACTCTCTTATGGTGCACTTCACTTGGTGGGACCGCACCCTCTTCCCCCGAATTTAATAAAAAAACACACACTCACAAATAGGGGTGAGCAAAACCGAGCCGAAACCAAAAACCGCACCGAACCGAGCTATTCAGTGCGGTTTTTGGTAAGTTCGGTTATCGGTGCGGTTTGGATTTTGAAAAACCGCAAGTATTTCGGTGCGGTTCGGTTTTTTGTCCGAAGGGTGCGGTTTTAACCGAACCGCACCGAATGTCATAAAATGTCACTTTTTTATTTATTTTTTAATAAAATATCACTTTAATTTTTATAATTTTACTTACATAACATTAATTGGTGGTTATATTTTTTAATTTCGGTTAACCGAAAAACCGAACCGCACCGAATCGAAATTTTCGGTTCGGTGCGGTTCGGTTTTTGCTTCTATAGCGGTGCGGTTCGGTGAAAAAAAAAATTAAAAATTTGGTTTTCGGTTTTTTCGGTGCGGTGCGGTTTTTTACTGAACCGCACCGATGCTCACCCCTACTCACAAACCAACAAAAAAACACAATACTCTCAATCCGATCATTCTTGAAGAATAAAAACACATAAACTCACAAACCCACAAAAAAACACAATACTCTGAATCCGATCATTCTTGATAAGTCACCGACGCAAAGGTATATAAAGTCGGGTATTTGACATCACAACGATTTACTGTTTATAATTTTCACACTTAATAAACTAGACACACACACTCCACAATAGTGTTGTTAAATCAAAGAAGTTTGACTGGGCTCGACTCGTTAAGGCTCGAGTTCGTCTCGGCTTGTTTGATAAACGAACTGACCTCGAGCTCATTTAAAGCTCGTTTTGTTAAAAAGGCGAGCTCGACTTAGCTCGAAAAGAGAATTTTTATATAATTTTTTATAGTTTGGCTCGTTCAAGCTCAAACTTAGTTTGTTATCGAGCTCGATTTCAGGCTCGTTTATGTAAACGAGCTCAGCTCGTTAAGGGATCGAGCACTCTAAGCTCGAGCTCGACTATGTCCGTGGTTCTAGTTTTGATCTTGCCATTTGTCGCTATTATTTGGAAAAATCGAACCACTTAATTAAATAACCAGAAAAAAGTAAAGGAAAGGGAGAAAAAAAAAAAAA
>CACSLK010027837.1:11672234-11682902 GCA_902706635.1 Striga hermonthica | reverse complement strand
AAAAAAAAAAAAAAAAACTCATGTTGAATACAAACACGCCCTAAGAACTGATAGCGAGACAAAGCAACAGCCAATACATCAAAGTAACAATACCAAGCAAAGCTTAGAGAGTAGTTGAGGTGTTCTTCTCAAATATATACTGCTTTCTATCTTCTCAAAGCGCAAGGTAGGAACTTACGAGTACACCCTCTCGGACATCCTCAACGAGCATCTGAAATTTGTTGCCTGTCCGTGACTGTTTCGACTGGTTTCTCCTCGTCATACCTTTAGAAAACAGGAGTCCGAGCTCCCGTTCAACTTCACTACACGTTTGCATAACACGAGAGATAATTCATATCCAGACACATAAAAACAGAAACAAAAAAAAAAAAAAAAAAAAAAAAAAAAAATTATCCGAATTCGAGATTTAGAAGTCACCTGCGGTTTCTACGTGTTTTCATTGTACACAGCTGGTTTTCCTGGTGAGTCAGCACGTAAACGGATTTCGAAGACTCGCGCCAAGGGTTTGCCTCAAGTACTGCATATTACAACCAAAAGAGAGAGAACGAAACTTTAATGTGTATTCCAGTTAAGTTGCTCAGGTTTTACTTAAATCAATCAAGCTTAAACGAACACGATTTTTAAGTGTTCATCCACTGTAAAACGGGATTTCATATCCAACCAAATTTCAGGGGCCAATAGGGTCAAGAACTTGCTAAACTCCAGAGCACATGATGAACAAATGATTTTCAACTTTCCTAACTCAGATCAAAGGTGCCAATCAGAACAATATACAGAAACGAAACACAATTGCCGATTAAAGAGTAATTACAGTATTCACGTTAGGCCCAAATCGAAGAATTTCTCTTAATATCATTGTGAAGCGGCCTTACCATCATAGCTGCTGCTATCAAAACTCTGTTGGAGGTGCCTGCGCATATCGTAGGCGCGTGAGGACACCTGCTTCACGAACGCGTCGGAGGTCCCGGGGATCGCGCCGTCCATCCGCAGGGCCCTCTCCAGCTCCTCGTCCCTCCGATCGTTCTCGCCTTGCCGATCATTTTCCCCGCCCAATTTACAGCGAACCCTAGAAATCGGATTTCCCTTCCAAAATAGATCCGAAATACGCAATCGATCGATTGAATTGCCGCATGTGGAGGAGACGTCCGTTATCCGCCGCCGGTGGTGGTGGTGGCGGCGGAGCGGGAGCACGATTGACGGCGATACCGACGACAGGGAATCCATTATTTATGGTATCGATCAGAGTTTTGAAGTGATTATGGAGTAAGGGTTTGAACTTGGAGATTCTTGTTGATCTTCATAGTTGATGAATCTTCAGATTTTTTATTTTATTTTTTTATTTTTCCTGTAATCGGGTCGGGTCAAAATTGGATAGTAGAATGAGAAATGGACACGACGACGCATGAGTCAAAGCTGGTGCAGTTGTGCTCGTATTAAGATTTATTTTTTTATTTTTATTTTTTGAATGATATTAAATTCGAACTAAGATATTTATTTATTACATTTCAAATAAATGAAAATGAAAAATAAATAAATAAAACTTTTTATATTTTATTTTTTCATAACAATCTCACTAACATAAGTAGTATTCAAAATATTAAGTAATGATTATTATAAACTTTTCAATGAAAATGTCATTTATTATAAACCGAAAATGGAACCAAATAATCGGTCTCAGTTTCGGTCCAATCCGAATTTTCGGTGTCGGTCAGTTCGGCTCCGTCAATCAAAAGGTTGATCGGTTCTTTTTCATTTATAATCATTGTACTTTCATCCTATAAAAATTAATTATTTTATTATATTTTTTAAAAAATAAATGTATGTGTTTATATATACACACATACACAAGCGTTTGGACCACTGAAGTTGCAAACTAGACCACCTAATTAGTCTAGGCGTGACTAACTTGCAACCGCTTGGGTGCCGCGTAATCAACCTAGGCGGCACCTAATCTTTTCAGCGCTTGGAGGAGCCACTAGACAAAAATCAGGGCGCCCAAGTGCTGCCTAGGCGGCATCTAATCAGACGAGCGCCTGCAATAGACACCTATGCGAAGTTGGGGCACCTGAGTGCCACCTAAGCGTGCGCCCAGCCCAACTTTTGGTAGAGTGTTCATTGCAAAATATCATATTCAAACTATAATATAAATAAAAATACAAGAGTTGATAATATAAATATACATTTTTATTCCAAAAGTATAACGAGTCGACCTACAGCTAGACTGCATCACAAGTTCTTGTGTTCTTACTAAGAGCACCCAATACAAATCAGTTACCTGAAACAACACTATCTATCATACTTCATTCAATTACTAGCCTAGATATTCTTACTTCCATTGAAAGGCATGGGGAACAAAATTGAACAACAACATTCTTCGTTCGCATGAAATATTGCATAAAGTATATTACACCATACTTTTCATGTTCTCCTCGGGACAAAATCCCTCAACACATCCTCAACCTTCTCCTCAATACCAACCTTCTTAAACCAATTCATAACCAAGCCCAAAGACTCTTCCCCGAGCACGAACCCATCCCTCTCCAACTCGACCAGCAAACTCAAAGCCTCGTTCAATCTGTTCTCCTTCTCATAAGCCGCCAGCACCAAGCCCACACACCTATCATTCGGCGCCAGACCCGATTTCCTCATGTTCTCAAACGCAACACGGGCCTCCCTGTTCCGGCCCGAAACCAGATAAGCATTTATCAAAAGCCCACAAACCCTAGCGTCCGGGATGTTACCAGCCATCTGCATCGCGTCAAACACTCTCTGGGCCCCACAGCTGTCCCCCAACATCGAGTATGCCCTCAAGAGGGCTTTGTAAACTTCACGGCCCGCGTAAACATCTTGGGCCTCCATTTCCCTAAGCAGGCTCTCTCCAGAGCCCAGTTTCCCGGCCCGAATGTAAGACATGATCATAGACCCGTAAGACCTTCTGTCTAATGGGACACCGAGCATTTTCATGTCCTCGAACGATTGTTCGGCTAGTTCGAGGTGGCCCGATTTGCTGTACATGTGGACCAAGGCCGTTAGGATTACCTGGTCGAATGGAAAACCCCTGTTCTTCATGGACGAGAGGGCGTTTTCGGCTTTTTGCAGCATGTTTTGCTTTGCGTAGGCGTGGATTATCTTTGTGTAGTCACGGATGTTGGGCTCAAATGAGTCTTGTGTGAAGGCGCATTCAAACACCTGGCGATTTTTAACAAGAAAAGTGCACAAAAGTAAAATTATCCTAAAGAAGACACTTTGAGTTATCCAATACACACTAAACTTGGAAATCTTTGCGGTAAATTTCTAACCGGAGCCACTAGTAAGTTCCTATTGGCTATTGCACAATAAATTAGCAACTTGTCAATCCGAATTCACACGATTAATCCCAAAAATAGTGAAAGGAAAAGAAACATAACTACGTTATTTTCTCATGAAGCATTACGCAATCAATCAGAAAATTAAATAAATAAATAAATAAAAACGATGCACACATGCTAAGGCTACAAATAAGCGCTTATTTGGTTAGCTTATGAGCTTTGTTTGGTAGGACGAGTTTTTTTAAATAGCTCGACTATGGGTAGCTTTTCAAATAAGCTCGTTGAAATTTTTGTTTCAGCTAGCTTATCAGCTAAATTTACCAAACAATTTTTATCGTATAAGTTAATTTTTCTGTTATAAGTCATAAGTTATGAGGTATAAGCTAGCTTATCAACTGGTTTTACCAAACATAACCTCATACTCAAATGCAACCAGAACTATTACATCACAAAAGATGAATTGGCCAACTAATATAACAAAAGCAAATCAATAAGAAAATAAACATACAAAAACACACGATTCAATCAACCTAGAGAAAAATTAAACAGAAGATTTCAAGGGAAAGTAAGTAAATACCGGACCTCGAGATACAACGGATGACTCGTCCTCTCCAGTTCTTTGAGAATAAAAAGCCAATCAGCTCTTCTTGGATTTGTGCTCTTCACCCAAGCAGCCAACATATTATCAACATTCCCATTTTCGCTCGAAAAACAAATTATTTTTCTCATCAAAGCCTTGCATCTATTTGACATCTTGGAAGGAAGTTGGGAGATAGCCAGCATTTGTTCCTCGGTCAAATCCGGAACCTTTTTATCAAATTTCATTGTCGGGCTCTCGATCTCTTTTACCACATTTCCACTCACACCACACTCGTTTATTCTTCCGAAAACCAGTAACCGGTATGGAATGGGTCTTCGACATTTATAGTTCTGAAAGGCAAAACTACTACATACCGAATCGTATCCGGCGAATGGAATTTTAAGCTCGAGCGTGCAATTAGAGGTGGACTGAGAAAATAAATTGAGGGCTGAATAACCCATCACTGAAAGCCAATTAAAAATAATTCATTAATGGGGTCCCTGAAACCCTAACTCTCAAGCAATAGGTTAAAGGGTATGAAATAAGAAAATGCAGAGAAAAGCAAGCAACAACAATGGCCGGAAAAAAAACTTGCATCAATGAGATACAATTTGCACAGTAGGTCTGAGGCAACATTCAGAAAATTGGGCCAAAACTTGCGATGGATAATACTTTTTATCACAGACGATGCATAAAGTACAATGATTATTGAAACTTAAAAGAAAATCAACCCACCTCTTCGGAGCTTCGACAGTGATACCAAGTTCGTCTTGCCGGCGGTGTCTGCGGACCGAGGATGAACGGAGGAGTGAGCTCCGGTAGCGTGGAAACGAATTCCGGTGCCTTTATCAAATTTTAAGCAGGAAAGTGATAGAAGCCCATTTGTAAGATATATTGCTATCCTAAAATTAAATTGAAGCCCACAACTTAACTGGGTTTTTTAGATTGGCCCAGATACAAGTTGCAACTTGCCAGGTGAGTTCGCCTTGGAATGACATTGTTTTGTGTTTTACATTCTATTTCGTGTTTAGTTAGGCCCAAATACAAGTTCCCGACCCGTATATGATGACGTCATATTTGTATGCAATGAAATACGAAATAGAATGAAAAATGATCATGATACTTGTATACAATGTCGTCATATTTGTACACTTATAGAATAAAATACAAAATGAAATATAAAAAATATTGAATTATCAGTTAGGCCCAATTTGAAGTTCCAATTGCCATGCGGGTTCGTTTAGAGTGAGATTTCATGTTTCAATTTTGTATTTCATATGACACGTGTATACGATGATATTATATTTATGTACGCGTAAGGCATGAAATACGATGATATTATATTTATGTACGCGTAAGGCATGAAATGCGAAATAGATTGTAAAAATAGAATATGAAATCTAATCACGTTCACTTTGCCCTCGTCTCCCTCATTTTTCCTTTTATTTTTATTCTTATTTTTCTCGATTTTGTAAGACGCAACCTTATGATTTTTTTTTTCCTCGAGTATTGTCAAAGAGTTGTTAAATGATAATCCTATAAAATTGGGCCTAACTAAGAAAACAAGTAGACTTCCAGAAGCACATAACAGTTTTAGGGACTATGAAATAAAAAAAGAAGAAGCATAATTCGAAAATCGTTTAATCTCAAGACCTCTGATCAGATTCAAACATGTAAAGAAAAAACAACTGAAGCCCTCCTAACATAACATACCAAGCCTTTTAAAAGTCTTGAGGATGTAAAACCGTAAATATTCGAGTCACGACAAGAAGGTAAAACACATTCATTCCCAAATCATTCTTCGGCAATCTATGAAATCCATAGCACGGTCTATCTCCCAAAAGAACAGCTACTTGGGGCCAATATCCTTGAGGGCACAGATCTGCTCCTCTCCCATGGCAGACATAACACTCACAACAAGGTCCTTTCCCTCCTCAAAACCACTCTTAATCTGCACATTTTTAGTCAAAAGGGGCATTAACTTCGTTTTACTATGTGGATTCTAGTTACGGAAGCAAAAATATTCAAACTTGGCATATAAGATTGAAAACAAAAAATAAAATAAATAACCTGGCTAAGCAGATTCTCGTCAGTTGGGAGCTTGAGGTCATCCTTAGTGTTGCCGTTCTCAGTCAACAAGCTCACCTGAAGAAAGTTTCATTTTCCACCCAAAAGGTTTATTATTAACTTATTACACCAAAGGAGAACAAAAATCAAAATCAGATAAATATATGCAAGAACATACAAATCCATCCTCAGATATATCAATGAGCTGGTAGTCAGTGCGATTGACGTGAGGAACCTATCATTCAATAAAAATGACATATATGAGGTAAAAGCCATTACAACAACCCGAAAAAGATGGGGAAAAATGACAGAACTGAATACGAAGAAGATGAGAAGAGAAGTTCAAAGGGAAGGAAAAAGAACTACATACGTCACAGTTGTGGGAAGATGGAACAATATCTTCAAGCTTCTTTCCAGTAAAGATGTCAATGGCCACAAAGTGGCACTTTGCATGACCGTGCTTTCCAGTTTTGGAGGTCGAAACTTCCACAACCTATTAACATTGTACCTCATATATAGTGTTTCAAGGTGACAATAATTGTCAATATAGTTAACGTTCCATGACAAAATCAAACCAATTTGCAACTTACTAGGCATTAGCAAATTTATCCCAAAAAATGCAAAAATATCAAGAAATGAATGTTAAGATCCACTAATCTACCTTTCTGCAATCACTATTTCCTTCAATTTAGGACAGTTCAAAAGATTATGCAGATATTCACAAACACATCAACTAGCAACATTTCAGATAAAGGAATTAACTACGTGCAGTATCGGCTTTGCAGCTCATCACAAAGAGGCACTCTGATTCAGATCACACTACTTTTTTCAAGCTAGCTCCCGATGGAAATCAAGCACAATAAGAACACCAGTCTACAACATAACTATAACCAATAAAATCGACGATTTTAAGGAAAAAGGTAATCTCAAAATCCACCAAATTAGCAGCTCAAGTCACACAATAACAGACAGATAAACTGAGAAACAAAACCCTAACCACAGCAAACAATCATAAATAAAACAAGCCCTAACAACAGAACTCAAGCAGAAACACAACACCAACACCAGTTTTACATGTCAAGAATCGAACGAACATAACTATAACCAATAAAATCAGCAAATTTAAGAAAAAGGGTCGTCTTAGAATCCACAAAAAAATTAGCAGCTCATGTCACACTACAACAGACAAACAAATTGATATGAGAAATCAAACAAGCCCTAACCACAGAACAGCAAAAACAAACACGCAGGTCGATCGAAAACCCCGATGCAAGATCGAAGAAAAATGAAACCATACCTTGCAAGGGCGGCCCTTGATAACAATGTGGCCGTTCTTGCGGATAGTCCCGGCCTGCTGTGGGTAGGTCTTGGAAGCGCCGGCGTCGGCCTTCGACTCGAAGTGATGCTCCTCGTCAGACATCGTCGGGCACGAAAATTAACGGTGAACGAGAAAAGGAATGAACAGGCGGCCGGGCGCAAGCTTGAGGAGAGACGAGTGCTGGTGGCCGAGGGAGGAAGCCGGGGTTTATCTGGTTTGTGGAATTTGGGGGAGGGAGAATTTAGGGTTTTAAGGAAAAGGCAAATGGATAAGAATGGGTATTGGCCGTGAGATTGCCGCTGCTGATGAGATTCGACGGATGGGATTAACTGCGAGTTTCTAAATCAAACCGACGCTATTTTTTTTTTTTTTGTTTTTCTTTTTTTTTCTTTTTTTTTTGGTCCATACTATGATTAATGTTTGTACAAAAAAACAATTGATTCAACTCAAAATTTAACACAACTTTAATGAATTAAAATTTAACACAACTTTAATAATATTAAGAATATTGAATTGAGTTAAAATTGAGTTAAATTTTAATTCAAAAAAAATATTTATTAAAAATAATTGAATTTTTCTAGAAAAATATTGTATCCAAGCATCCTCTAAGTTACGTCATTCCATAAATTATGAAAATCCATTTTGATATCTTTTTATTGTCATATTTCATTATGCTATTTTAACAAATATGCATATTTATATAATGAAGTATCATACTTTTGTTATATTATTTTTATAATATAACATTTCCTTTTCAAAAGTATATCTACCGGTTGAAAAAACATACACGATTATCCAATCGTTAGATCTGCTTATACAAAAGTCTTGCTTGTAATACAACTGCTTTGAAAGAATAGATTAATACAAAATCTTGCTTGTAGTACGAAAATATACCATCGGATGGCTCGATTTATGGAGTCATCTATAATTGTTCACAAATAGTGTACTGACACGTCTTCTGCAAAAAAACACATTGAACATGTGTCAGTACATAAAGTCATTGAATAATCCATAGAATTTCTGAAATAACAACATCCATTTTAAATTTAAATTAACCTAAAATACATGACCATAAATCCAACAACTATATATGAACATATAAAAATATGTATATATATATATATTAATTTATAATTTAAAGTGATTTGCAGTGTGTGTTAGTGAGGGGTCATAGAACATTAATAATCAATTATGCAAAAATCCCCAAACTCCATAACATATATAAGAAAAGCTTTGAACATTTTCCATGAAAATGACCAAGAGAAAGTGGGGCCCACTCCAACAATTATGATTTGAGATTATTTTCTTGACAGTGACATCTGCCTTTATCCATGAAGGAAAAAAATTAATCTAAAAGCAGCCAAGGGTTAGAGTATAAAACAAATGTCACCAAATATTATGAAGACAAATTTTGGATTCACTATTTTTTTTTTATATAATTTATTTACTAATTAGTATAAATATGAAATATTGAACTTGATTTCAGAGACGAGGAATTATTTGTTAAATTTAGCTGATAAGTTAGTTTATAACTGATAAACCAACTTATAACTTTTAAGTGAATTTCGAGCTTATAGCTGATAGCTTATGACATGACTGAAAAATTTGCTTATATGATAAAAATATTTAATAACAAAATTTTTAGTTGACTTATTTAAAAAGTTATTCAATGAAGCTTATAAGATAAGTTTGATTTTTTTTTTTTAAGAAAAAAAAACTTCTTGAACCAAAATTATTTGAATAGAGGAAGTTTATAAGCTAATCAAATAAACTATAATTTAACTTATATACTTACCAAACAGAGCCTAATTAAGACTTAGTGAATTTCAGAAGTCATGTACATCATCATATTTATTTAGATATTGAATTATTAAAAATATATATGGTAAATAAAATTACTTATTTAATTTGTGGCTGTCCAAATCATCGACCCAAATGTTTAATGTATCATCTGACGTTAAAACTTATATCGTATTATTTTTAACTAGTACAACATCCACGTATTACACGGGTGCTTGTTAAAAAATATTCTTAAATTTTAAAATTAATGAGAAAACTATATAAATTTAGTTTACTTTTTTACAAAAAAATATATTACTATATATTTTAGAATGATATGTGTTACTTATGACTTACATGTGTTATATTATATTAAATTTTATAACTTATATCATATAACTACTTGAAATATAAATATATTAGTTGATAAATAATTTTATTTTTCTAATTAATATTAAAAATAATTTTATTATTGTTATAGATGTAAACATAAATTATTTTTTATATATACAATATGGTTGTTAAATCGAAGCTCATCAAAAGAAGATTAATTTGATATATTACATATGTAAAACTGATAAAAATACAAAAGTTATTAAATAATCAACATATTTATGGTAATCCGAACCTAATTATTTTTTGCTTGGAATTAAATTAAAATTTAGCCAACTTAATAACGAAGCATGTAATTTTGCCACATAGGATTCCGAAGCACCCGAAACAGCCATGTAGGCTCAGCGCGTTCTGAATTAATATATAGGGAGATTGCATGAAGAATTAGTGGTTTTAGGTTGAAAAATGATTACCACTTCTCAAATTGGTGCATTTTGAATTATCATCAAAATAAGATGGTGCATTTTGAATTATCGATTAAGATATGGACTAGCCAATGAGGTGATAAAGTAGAGAATTTTCACTTTATGGCATCTTTAAATTAGAATTATTGAACGAATTATACATGATATTTGTCAAAATACAATGGACTTCAATCATATTTTTGATGAAAAAATACAATCTATGTAAAAATAGAAAATAAAATATACATATACCTAATTTAAAATTCAATATTTGAGATAAAATGCTCTGCATATGTGCCGTATACCTTCGGCTAAAAATATTATTAGACAGATTCATATTCTCATTTTGTTTACCATCCATAATACATATATCTAACTAAAACCACGAATAATCGACAATAATGAAAGTAATAGATTTACGAGACACAAAGTGATCAATGACGAAACTAAAAATTTTGTGGGGTCCAGCCCAACAAGAAAACAAAAGAAAAAGGAATCAAAATGTTGAGCAAAATTATGGTGGCATGGGCATTTAATAATCCTTGGTTATTGTGCCAAAAGAAAGTGGAAGGAAAGCTGCAGCCGAAAGTATTTTTGTACGCATTGCTCAAACCTCTCTATAAATAGAGAGGGTATTCAGCAGAGGAAAATGCACCAAGAGAGGAAGAAAAAAGAGAGAGCAGGAGAGTACAAAAAAAAATATTTCTGTGTGTGTTATTTTTCAGTGAGATAAAAATATAGTGTTTGAGTAAATCCTGTGGGTGTGGGAAAAATACACCGGGTTGGGTATCAACTCTATTACTCCTTGTTTAAGAGTGG
>CACSLK010027837.1:11633484-11663829 GCA_902706635.1 Striga hermonthica | reverse complement strand
ATGAGAAAGTAACAAAAAATTTAAGAAAATGGAAAGTATTGCAATTAATATTGCATATAGTTATATAGGATAATGCTCCTCTACCCACGGTGGGCACATGTTAACATGCCCACCGCTTATGTGGTATGCACACATTGGTGATGTTAATATGTTCAAAAAAATACATCATCAATGTGTGCATGCCACATAAACGGTGGACATATTAACATGTGTCCACCGTGGGTAGGTGAACATTTACTGTAGTTATATATGTATATGTACTCACATATGTGTATAGTGTAATGTAAAGAAGATACATTTTTATACTATTAATAATAGATGATGAGTCCTCCCTAGATTTGAGTCGAACAGGTCGAAATGAGCTCTGATCTATTTGAACCGCCACGAACACCTGCAGAACTCAACGCCGGAGGGATTTCCGGGAGGAGCCTCCGATGCTTAAGTCAGTGCCAAGAAGATGGTGGTGATGCTTTGTAAAGAGAGCAGTATGAAATATATGGAGAACATAAAGCTGCATGATGATACCTCAATCCCTTTTATAGGGAAAATACCTGCCTGAAATGTTCTGCCCGAGTGCCCGCGGTCAACATACCCAGCTGCCCGATCCTTAATGCTTATCCATATCCTAATCACTTCGTAGTCAGATCCTAGTTACCTTAAAATTTCATCTTATCCATTTAAGATTCATTTTATCCTTTAAGCATGTGGAATATCGAACTACGACCTTCATTGAGATAAACCTCGAGCTGCAAGGTGAATGCAGTCGACCTCGAGATGTGGGAGGTCGATTGGACTTTTTTGTAACAATGAGTAAAGCCACTATTCTAGAGCTCTTCCTCTTGGTAGCCATTCTTAATCATCCTCAAGGTCTTTGAGTTACTCGTCTCTTCGCATGTATCGAGTTGTTTTGTGGTTAGACCCATCTTCCCAGGTCGTTACCTCACAAGTCGTTGTCGAGGATCTCGAATCATTATCACCCTATGGCAATCGTCCCAAGTCAACATGCCTAACTCGAGTCGACATGCCATATCTCTACTTAATACCTGGTCGAGCTATCAACACTTAGTTCGGTCCACGTAACATTCCGGTCTATGCGAGTATGACTATATCAATAGACTAAATATATGGTGATAGTAAACTTATTTCCATATTTTCATATTCCCATTTGCATAAATGATGGTATTAATAAAGGTAGGCAGTTTTATATCGTGGTCTTAAATTTTCATTAATATCTGTACCAAAAGGCAACAAAGCAGGAGAGAATCTAGAAATACCAATTTTTTTTTTTTTTTTTCCTTTACTTTTTCCTTTTCACTATTGCAAAAATTCAGAAATTATACACTCCAAGATTTGATTTTTAGTTCGAGGGTGTATTTTTTCTCGCTTTTCATCTTCTTTCTTGATGTGGGTTTTAGTGTGAGTGAGAGAGAGAGAGAGAGAGAGAGAGAGAGAGAGAGAGAGAGAGAGAGAGAGAGAGAGAGAAGCAGAGAATAAAAATCATCTTTTTTCTTGATGTGGGTTTTAGTGAGAGAGAGAGAGAGAGAGAGAGAGAGAGAGAGAGACCAGATGTTGACAAATTTCATGTCACTGTTCTTGGAAGGTCGTTTGTTCAATTGTTTGTGTGAAGATTTCTTTTTCTGGGATCTCTCTAAACCCTCTCTCTTGAAAAATGATTATTAAATGTTGATTAGTACTATTAAATATATACAGTTGTGTGCCCATTTTATATACTTTTCTATTTTTCCTCACATTTCTCCATTTCTAAAGGTGCTGCCTTTTTAGTTCTTCTCTTCAAGTCTTCAAGAAAAGAGAGGTTAGAGAGAGAAAGAGAGAGTGGCCCAGCAGATCGAAAGATCTCTAATTGAATTTGATGAGGATCTGAGCTTCATCAATGGAGCTATTTTCTTATATATTTGTTTAATTTTCCTATTATTCGGTGCTACTTCCATTTTCCTTCTTAATTTGTACCATTATTATTATTATTTTTTATCTATTTTATTTACTTGTTTATTGTGAAAGCCTTTTCACATACCTAGGTCCTCTGTTCTTGGAGAGATACAATACAACTGTATGATCTTAATCCATGATGTTTTCTTGAGTTTGGGTTTGTTACAAGATGTGGGTCTGAGGTAATTGTCCTTTTTCTTTGTTCTGTTCATATGTTTAGTTTTGTCTTTAGAGATTTACTTGGCTTTGACACTGACCCATATGATGATTAACAGCTTTTAATGTTTTTTAGGGAAATGCTACGATCCCTTTACGTTCCGTTAGATCATCATGTAACCGTCGAGGATAGATAATTTAATGGTTATAAACCCCGACAGAATGGTTCCGTAACGGGACCGTAGCATCTCCTTGTTTTTTATGCTTAATTACAGTTGTATTTTTATGCTTAATTAATTATAGTTGCTAATGCAGTAGGTCTGTTTATAGGAAATTATTGATCTCCAAATGTTATATGTGTTGTTCTCTATGAATATATACACACATTTTACTGGTGAATGTTTTCTGCAAACTCCATTTTGTGTTGATTTCCTTATATTTGTGTTTAAATTTTCACATTTTATTTGTTTTCTGGTGTTCTGTTTTCAATCATAAGTTCCGGATTTTAATGCAGTAGTTGAAGTGAGTCAAGTCCTAGCATTTTAGAGGCCCCATAGTTTATTGCCTTGCAATTTGATGTATTTCCTTGCTAAAAAAATGGTCTCTATCCACAAAACTTCAACAAGGAGCTCGATTTTTTGATTTTTACCTTTTTTTTTTTTAAATGTTTGATGAGAGAATTTTCAAAGTGAATTATCCTACATACTGATAGAATTAAGGTAAATTGCTGCTTATGTGTTGAATTATATTGCAGTGCCTTAATATGGTTTAGTTCGAATTTATCGATTTCGTGCCTAAAACTGGATTCGTATTGTTCATGGAGCGATTCCAAAATAATCAAACAAACTGCTATGGTTTAATTAAATTTCCTATGTGTAAACCAGTTGTCAAATTTTCCCATTCTCTACTCATGTACAAAGCATTAAATAGATTTTGCCATTTTGATCCACTGTAGCTTATCTTTTTCTTCTACTTTTGTACTTCACCATTTATTTCTTCATTAAGTGTTCTCACACGTTGTGTTTCATCAGAGGAATATGGCAAAGGCTTTGTTGCAGGTCGATTTGTCAGACTCGATAAAGAATTTTACTTCATCAAGTCCCTATAATCATTTTGATCCTACTTTTCACATATTTGTTATAATCATTAACACTAAATATGGTTTATGAAAAGCACGGGAAGCAAAAAGTTCGAATTTTGCTGAAAAAAAATGGAATAGTTGACTTAGGTTTACATTTTTTTTTTACAGGGATGGGAACAAAAATACACTGGGAAAGCTACTTGCCTGGATTTTACTACATGAGGGATCTTAATGAAAATTTTGGCAATAGTAGGTGGCATTTTTTTTACGGGGATAAAAACTTACCGAACGGGCAACATTACAATGGTTATCCAGGGGATGCAAAGGATGATTTGAAACAAAAAATGCTCGAACATGAGGCAGTATTTAAGAACCAGGTACCTTATTTTTTTAATATTTTCGTTATACACCTTCATTGTGATGGAGTTCCTGCAAATTTTTTTGGATTGCGACTGTTATATCTTGACCTAAACTCATTTTTTATTGACCTAAAATCTGATTCTTTTGTTAGTCGTGTTCTAATATTTTCTTTCTTGTTTTTACCCTTATTAAACGAGCAATTACCCACCTTTTAAAGTTAATCACCGTATGGAAGGAAAATTTAATACGGTTTTGATATTTCGATATCCATTAATACTTTTCTTAACCTGTGTGAAAATGAGAAATGGGACTATCTCTTTAGGATGAAGTGACTACATTTTTTTTTTTCTTTTCTCTTTTCAAATGCCAACTTCACCTTTTTAATTTCGTACATTTTAGCTGGGATATAAAAGTTGGTGGAAAGATAGAAGATTGCGTTAGTTCTGTCTTCATTTTGATATTTTCCACACAAGTAAATCTCTTTTACAACATTCATAAGATAAAACCATTCGATTTCGATTCCTTCAATATTACAAAAATAATGCAAAAAACTTCAGAGCTTCGAGTACTTTTTGCTTCCAGGTGTGTGAACTTCACCGTCTATACAGAATCCAGAGGGACATGATGGAAGAAGCCAAAAGGAAGGAAAAAATCGATAAAAATCGAGCTTCAATGGAGCCAGCAGCTTCATCATCAAATCATCACAATTCTCATTTGGAGGCTCGAAAATGGCACATGGCAGGTTTTCCTCTATTAAATTCTAGGGTCGAAATAGTTAATTCTCACACGAGTTGCTTAAGAACAAACGGGCCGACTTCAAAAGACCCCGAAGGCCTGAGGCCCTCAAAGGCAAGGAAGAAATTGTTCGATCTTCGACTTCCAGCTGATGAGTACATAGATATTCAAGAAGGGGAGAATTTAAAAGAGTTTAAAGAATCTCATATATCAGGTTATAATAGTGGTTTGGCAGATTTAAACAAAACCATTCAGATCGAAGACGATGTGGGACCATCATCTGTTGATTTTCTTGGTTGTGCTGGAAATATCAAGGCTAATAAAGGGAGAATAGATCAACTTGCTAATAAGTCTAGTATGGGTTATTTAGGTGATACCGTAAAAATGCGCAGTGGATTTTCGACAAATTCATCTTTCGGAAGTAAAGCTAATACGAGAGGTAAATATTTTTTTCATGAAATTCCATGATTCTTTTGTATCTATTCATCATTTGTTTCCACAAAAAAAAAAAAAAAAAAAAATTGTTTTCTTTTATGGATTAATTGAGTTGAATGTTTGTGTATGGAGTTTGACTTGTATGTTGTGAAACTTCCTTTATCTCATATTCTTTTTGGCTCGACTATATTACCGTGCGATTATTCTGCTATGTATTTATTTACTTGTGAATTGTCCATCTTTCAGGATCGTCTAGGGGTAATAACTACTACTCGCCCGCTCAAGATTCTCAACCAGATATGTTTTTACCTTCCCATCCTCTTGGAACTAATCCGAGAGATGTGCCCCGACAGATTCTAGAATCTTCCAACAGGAATAATCATAGCTCCTCTTATTTCACCACTTCATGGGCTCGTCCCGTCTCATCTTGGGGCAACCAACCCAGTAGCTCGGCCCAAAACTCAGCCGCATTGGAAACATGCCCGAAGCCTTTGTTTTTCCAAAGAAACAATGAACTGACGTTGAACAAATCTTATAAAATGGCCACCTCGGTTTCCAAAGGCGTACAAAATCACCCACCGTTGACTAGCTCTGACCATCATGGTTCCGGCATATTATTAACGGGCCCAAGGCCCACGATCGATATTAACTTGATCCCGCAGAATATAAATGGAGAAAACAAGCCCGAAGTGTGCCAGCTGGCATCCTTGCCTTGGCTTAAACCCAAGCCAGTGACAGATCGTAAAGTTACATTGCTTCCCGCGAAGCCAGAGATCCACACGAAAGATGAGATTCATGAAAGCATCAATCATTCCGGGGGCAAAAATGTCTTTAACAAAGAAAAGAACGGGTCGATTGATTTAAATGTTGTAGCTTGTGAGCCAGACGAGCAGATAGCCGAAAACGAGCTTATTACTTCAGGAAAAGAAAATTCGATTGACTTGAACTCTTGCCTAAGTGACTCTGAAGATTACCAAGCAAGCGTCAAAATAACACTAGAAATCGATCTTGAAGTTCCCGTTTTTCTCGATAGTGAGGATGACAGCTCGCTCTCCAAGGAAAATGCGCAAAACGAGCCCATAAAAGATGAAATTCTTCAAAATGCGGCCGAAGCAATATTTGCCATGTCATCATCGTGCCATGATAAAGCCATGCGGCCCGAAGTTTCTTTATCCGAGGCAATAAACTGGTTCGTAGACTCAATCTCATCATGCTCGGGTGAAAAATTGAGGAGAAATGAAATAGTGGATGAATATGAGGCCATGACATTGGAACTTGCCGAGACTAAAGAAGAGGACTACATGCCCAAGCCTTTCGTGCTTGATATTCTCAAAACCGAGGAGGAAAACGAGGCCAATGCCTTGAAAACGAGGTCTAGACGAGGCCTGACTCGGAGGGGCCGTCAGAGGAAAGATTTCCAGCGGGACATTCTTCCGGGCCTGACGACACTTTCGAGGCATGAGGTGACAGAGGATCTTCAGATATTCGGTGGGCTAATGCGGGCCACGGGCCATTCTTGGAGTTTCGGGCCCACGAGGAGGAATGGGCCCGGTAGGGGCAGGAGACGTGCATCGGCCCAAGTTGCATGTGGACCCACTATTGACAACCTGGCTTGTGCAAGTTTGTTGATGAAGCAAATTGGTGGTGGTGATAATAATAATAATAATAATAATAATAATAATAATCTTCGAGTGGTGGAGGGTGGTTTGGAGGAAAAGAGGCTGACCGGGTGGGGGAAGACGACTAGGCGGCCGAGAAGGCAGAGATGCCCAACGAGTAATATTTCGACGGTCGTGTTGACGTGATAAGGGATGGTGAGAGGGGCATTTCAGTCATTTGAATCCAGAGAGGCAGAGCTGAGGGTGCATTTTTTTTTTTTTTTTCATATATATATATATATATATATATATATATATATATATATTTAAGATGGGTTTTTGGAGAGATTGATGGGTGGGTGAAGATGATGGTTCATTTGTCTGATGTAAATGCGTAAAAGGTGTATTTGTTGATTGGTTTGTCCTTTGGTTTACTGCAGACTTAAATTTTGTTTAGAATATAATAATAATGTTTTAGACTGATATTTGATTATCTTCTAATATATATACATACATACAACAGCATTGATTTGGAGAATTATGAAGTAGTGTGATTTGTACTTTGTAGATTTTGAGATTAATTTCCCAAATAAAAGATTAATTTTGGTAGATTATGAGAAAATTTTGGTAGATTATGAGATTAATTTTGCTAGTTAACTAAGCAAGTTGATAAACGATGACGAATCAAACTCGAATTTTAATGAGTCGAGCAGAAAAACTCCACAAAATTAATCGGCAGAAATTCTTGTATAAACAAAACATTTTATTCTCAAAACTATGACACAAAAAGGAAAAGAATTTCATCTGAATACACAAATACACAACTCATTACACCCTATCAACAGTGACTTGGAGAGAACTAAATAAATGCTAATAAAAAGGACCAGAAAAATAAAAAAAATAAAGAAAAAATAATTAATTTTAATCAAATTAAATTCAAAGTAAACCCAGGAACTGCTTTCGTGAATCAATTTATGGTCTCTGGTAAACATATTTTGTTCTTGGATCCATAATCAGACCCTTCCCTCCATTCACCTCTAAATCATGCCTGCACGCATTTCAAAATTTACCGGAAAATTGATTATCTTTTTTCTTTTCTCTTCCTCCTAATGTTCGTGAAAAATAAAAAATAGAAAATAAAAAGTTCGTCAAAGGGGAAACTCACTGGAACACAAAATCAGGTATCGTCAATTGCTCGCGAGGTACGTATCTGAATAGTTGCAGAAGACGATCAACGTAAATCACCTTTTTCCAGACCTGAATATCATTTTTTTTTTCGATTTCTTTCAAATTTGGCCAAAAAAAAAAGGAGAAAAATGGTACATAATACCTGAATAATTGAAATGATTAATCCAAGATTGTGCTTAGTGCTTACCATATCATCCACGAATAATTGCATGGCGAAGATGGCTGCTTTCAGACCAAAAGTTGGATGAAGGACATATATTGCCTGCACCATAAAATGTAAAAATCAATTATACGAGAGATTAGTAAACTGCAAAAAAGAAAAAATATTTATCGACATTTTGATGTGAGAGATTTGGATAGAGAGAATGTACATGAAGATTACGCTGGTGTTTTCGACCAAGAATTTGCTCTAATCTCTTCATCCACCCGAGATCAGGTTGCCTGTAGTTAAATCAGATACAATTATGTGAACCAAATTCAAGATAAATGTATGTATGCAAGGATTTAATTACAAAAGTTTCCAGGACATTTAGCTTTAGCAGAAAATCCCGTTTTTCGATGAAACTTACGAATATCCCATTGCCATTTGTAATTGTCCATAACAACTTATTAATAACATAACCATTTGTTCTATAGTTTCTTTTTGAATTTAGGCTAAAACCTCAAAGTTTTTGGTTATTATCCATTATAAGAGTAAAACAGCAAATTCCATACAAGAAGAGGCAATCTACATTAAAGGGAAAATACGCACATTTGCAAGGATGCTGCCGAATGGAAATAAACAATACTGTATGGCTTCTGTATCAAGGGTTCGAACTCCTGAAAACAAAATGCAAAAATAAATTAAAAACAAAAGCATCAAATGTAAAACCGAGACAATAGTTAACATATTATTCACCTTCACAACGTACAGAATAAACCGCTCTAAATCAAGACACCTAAGGAGAAAATGTGCTCCAACAACCACCATTACTGGACGACCTTCACTATCAACCCCACCTCGGTATCTGAAGTAAAAAATAAAAAAAAAAAAAAGAAAAAGAAAAAAATTGCATATTCTCAAATCTCAGAGCAGCTGACTAATGATTCATGAGTAAATTCTCCATATAAAAAAATTATAGTGGCGAATCCTTCTATAGATGAGACTAACACAGAAACCCCGGTTAGTAAGAGATCATATCATGTATCCTTACAACTTTATAGGCCACTAAAGAGTTTTGTTGCTAAAAAGTAAAAAGGCCCTCTTAAGAATAGCTATTTCAGAATCATTAGAAGAAGTTCACAGTGCGCTTACACGATTTTCATCTCAGCAATGTCAGAAAGATTAAGGGAATTTGCTTTAGAAAGATATCTCGAATGGAGAGAATATTCTTCAGCAGCAGACAAAGGAGGACCCCCGAGATCTCCATATCCAAGAATCTTCGTCAGATTCCAATTATTTCTTGCCTGTGCAGCTTTTTCCCATTGCTCTACGCGTCTTTGATCTGGATCCTTGATCAAGGACATAAAAGCAGGATCCAGATACGAATCCAAGTACGATGAGTCCCTGTTTAAATTAAGACTGTTAGAAAAAAGGCACAAATAGAAGAAATAAAAAAAAGGCACTCTTTTGAGAGAGAAACTAGTCCTCAAATCATGCCAGTGACAAAACTCATTATCATTTCATATTTAGAAGTCACAACAAAAGATAGTGAAAGAATCTCCACCTAAAGGCCCGTGTTTCTTTATCAGAATATTTTATCAAAGCTACATGCGGCTAGTATAAAAAATTAAAGGAAAGAACAGATATTTGGGTCACTAACTTTCGTGCCAATATAATATCGGTCACTTGAAGATCCGAAGAGGCTTGAGGAGATTTCGGAATAGTCTTCTTCAAATTAGGTAATGGTTTTATTCGGATTTTGCGTTCATCTATGACAGTTTCGCCATTTTCATCTCCAACATCAGCAGGAAGTTTCGAGATAGCAATCTCTTCCTCGAGTTTATCACGCGGAAAGTAAAGTGGAAGCAATCTGCATAAACAATTAATAGCTAGAGATGTCAAATCAAAAGCACCAAATAAAATATGTGTAAATAGAAATGTAATTTCTTGGTCAGTTAACTGGTTGTTACAGTAAAAACAGACCTTTTATATATCTCTGTATCAGATGTAGTTGTAGTACAGAATACAACTGCATCTATGTTATCTTTCTGTTTTTCGAGAAATCGTCTCACAGTCCCTAACCAAAGAAAATAAATAAATTTAATAAATGAAGAAAAGCAAAATGAACATCATTAATAAACGAAATTCATTAGTAAATTTACTTACTTATGGCCACATGAGCAGCAGGTTCTCGTGGGTAATTCTTGGTTTCTGTATATATACAGCCTGTAGCAATACTGCATTCGCATTGAGCAAGATTTTTCAATCCCAAATTTTTTTACAGATATATAAATGCCACAGGAATCACTCCCTATATATTAATTCAAAACGTGTTGAGTCTAGGTGGCAGATTCTCACGCTTCGGATGCTGACATGGCGAAAATCTATGCTTCGTGATGTTGTTTTTATATCATTTTTGCTATGGAGTTAGATTTGGTATTAGACATAAATAACTTTACTCATATATTCATTAACTCAACACCCATGTTGTACATGGGTATTAATACTAGTAAATATTTAGATTCGATTTTTAACTTCTGAACCACCTTCGAAGACCATTGTCAATGAGAAGTTCAAGGCAAGATCGATAGCAATGACTAAGAGCATTCTCTGCAGCCGTATGATATTTTACTGCATACTTTGGTCCAACTGTATGTATAATCCTCCTGCAATATACAAAGAACTCCACAAAATGTAGTAAATAAATACTGGGTCATCAAATATAAATATGATTTTTCAAGGTGAAAGAGAAAAATTTGAAAAACCCACCTTGCTGGAAGGTCATAAGCACTAGTGACTTTTGCCATCCCTGTTCGGCAGCCACCCTATAAAAGTGAAAGACAAATTACTGTATCAGTACAGTTCTATAAAAAAATATTAAAAACCAAATTGGTTTCTTCTTGCTTGAAAAGTTACACAACACTCATGCCTAAGTTAATTGGATTGTTTAATGTGGTCAAATTTGTGGAGAACGAATTTTAAGCATCCTAATATGGCTGATTACAGTTTGAATTACATACTTTTAACTCTAGCTCCTAAAAAATTATTTCAAGTAAATCAATCGATGGTGCAAAGATCAAAAACTATGCAAAAATGACTCACCAATGTGGCACATTCTTCGGCCAGACCTGGTCCTGCTGCAGCATGCAAACCGGGACTGCTGTGAGCTTCGTCTAAGTTCTGTCAAACGACAAAGAAAACGTGCAACTTTTCAATATCAGAAGTAATGTAGTCAAGCTATAAATAACCAATGGCATGAATAAAGGTATCAAACACTAACGTGATAACATGTAATCAACATAACTTCCTTAATTTGCTAAAATGGATCATCCATAATCTAAGGAGAACTTCAACTTTGAGAAATTAATGAGGGTGCTGCAGTAGCAATCACAGGCAAAATCACGACAAAATGGCTGATAACTGCACCAAAAGTTCAATATATTCCACCAAAAAAAAAAAGAATAAAAGTACTGCAAACCAAGGTATGATTTCTGATGCATATCTAACCATATTACAAATGCAACAGAACCCAATGATCCAACACAAGCAATTGACAATTAATGATTGTGAAATTATTTCTATTCACTATCGCTCTCTTTTTTTTTGTGTGTGTGTGTGTGGAAAAAGCTTAAATAGTGTTGACAAGCGAAACAATAAATTAAAAAAAAAAAAAATGCCTGAATCTGCAAGAACCATCATAACACTATAACAGTATATTTCATCTATATAAAACTAAACCATGGATGATGACAGATGAACAACTCACCTCATTAGTCGAATTAACTACAGCATCCACCTCGAGATTCCAAGGGTTACCCCTCCAAAGATATATCTTCGAGTTGATTGTACGATCAACGGTAAATCTTGAAGCCGTCCTATTTTCGCTGTTCTCTCCCTCAGATGCAGACATCAAAGGGTCGGGAAAATAAGGATTCTGAAAACCCGAATCTTCATTTTCGTACGAGTATCTAAATTCAGAATCACTCCAATGTGGGATTTGGTCGAGTGTCACTACAGAATCTCCACTATCGGTTGGCAACCCCCCTCGGTTAGGTGTCGCAGCCCCAGAACGGTACATATTTTATTCACCTCTACCCGCTCACTAACGTAAAAAAGGTAACTTCTTTAGTTATAAGCAACCATGTGAAAAGAAAAACAAAAAAAGCATTAATTCTAAAGAAAGCACACTTTTCATGCCCATCAACATCTACTAAAGAAACAAGATGGCTTGAGTTTAAAATTCTTCGGCACTTTCTATGGACTGATCGCAATTTAAGAGCATTTAAAATCAACACCTTTTGAATATTACCCAATATCAAACACAAACAGAAAGAAAAAAAAGAACCCAATAATGTACATACTTTGTTCAGGAACCCAAAATCAAATCTTCACCTCCTCTACCCGCTCACTAACACAAAATGGTAATTTCTTTAGTAACTAGCTACCATGGGGAAGGTAAAAACAAACAGCATTACTTCTAAAGAAGCACATTTTTCATGCCCATCAACTCCAGCCAAATACACACATAATGATTCGAATTATATCGACAAGGCTCGTCAAACGGAAGCTCAGCAAAGAGTCCTCCGAGCTTAAAAAGCTTTGGCCCTTTTCTGTAGACTGATCGCAATTTAAGAATATCTAAAGTTAACACCTTTCGAACATTACCCAATTGCAAACACACAAACAACACAAACCCAATAACCATTCGAAAACGCATAGTTCATCAAATCCACTTGGAGCCCGAAAAGGGGATTGAATTCAGAGAACTTTTCCAAAATTATTCAACATGTAAGCGTACATAAGCACCCATTTGACCTCAAAAGCTCAAATCTATATATGAAAAAATAAAATTATGAGAAATAGCTAATGAAAATTACCGTGAGCGGGCTTGGGATTTGAGAATCACGAAGCAGCTTGAGCCTGGGATTTGAGAATCACGAAGCAGCTTGAGCCTAATGAAGGGGGAATTGGAGCCAGAAAATCAATGAGGTGCCTTTTTCCTCTCCGCTGGCTCGGCTAGGATTTTCCGTTTTCTAATCGGTCATTATTTGGCAGCTGTTGTCTTCTTCTGTTTTGGATTTGTAATTTTGCAGAAAGGCCCTCCATTGTTCAACTTATTTCATTTTCAGCCTATTGAAAATTTGTTACGATTTGTAACTGTTAGATAATCGTGCAACTGTCGTGGATAGTTGATTTAATGGTTACGAAATACGACGGAAATGTTCCGTAACAAGACCGTAGAATCACCCTAAAATTTCTATAATGTTGTAGATAAAATCAATATATAATGAATATAATTATCAAACTATCCTTAATATCTACTTTTTTTTTTAAGTGTTAATGTTTTATCAACCCATTCAAATAACACATACACCACTCAAACAAACACGATAAAAGGAGAAAATTTGAGAAGAGTCTAACCTCACAAGTTGCATTTTGCATTTAATTGATTAAATTAAATGGTAGTTTAATAAAATAAAGTGGAAAATAAATTGAAACATGATCCACTACTAAATATAATATATGTATATAAAGTAATGATTCTCTATCTATAGTGGACACATGTTAATATGTCCGTCGCTTATTTGACATGCACACAAATTTTTTGAACATATTAACACATGCCACATAAGCATGTGCATACCGTAGGTAGGTGAATATTATTGTATGTATATATAAAAAATAGATATACTTAAACAAATGCGAGAGCATGTTTAAATTGATGGATGTTTCTAAAAAAAAAAAATGATGAGTGTTTGTGGATCAAATGTGATGACAATGTGGAAGCTGGTGTTAAAGATGCATTGGACAAAGACTTTGGCGGTTGAACTGGTGATCCGGTGATCTGGAGATCTATTCGGATCAATTTTCGGGTCGAGTTTAAAAACTATGTTTGAGAGTGATAAGTTTGTAATGACTATCAACAGTACTATCTAGACGAAAGTTTTGTTTTTTTAAGATAGAAGGTTATGAATCCAATATGCCATAATTAATAATTTTTTTTTAAATATTTTAGTTGACTTATCAATTAATTTATTAAACGGTTTTATTTTATATAACATTTTAGTTATCGTACCTTTCAGCTAGATTTACGAAGTATCAATCCATCACGATTGGAAAAATATTAAATGGTTAAAAATGAATTTAATTGTGGTAAAATTTGAAATAAATATTGATAGTAACATTTATATTATTACTACTGTTATATATCAATTGTAAATTGGCCAAATTTATAACAATTCATTATTATCCAAATTGATGTAGCACCAGAAATAACTCGGTGGATCAGCCTGATCGGTTAGCTCGAATAAGGTTCGGTCCAGGGGAGTTTGGAGCCTAATTTATGAGATACACGGTATTAGTTAAGGATATTCATGAAAGTTGGTGTATATCTACACAGTTATTGAGTAACATCATAATTCTGATTTATTGAGAAAACTCATTATCTTGGGGAGTAAGTCATTAAACTCTTTATAAATAAGGGACCAAGTTTATTTTCTAATGCTAAGCTCTTAAGATTACAAAAAATACACGATCAAAATATTTGTTTTCTGACTTGAGCGTCAGAGTGTCTACGGCGGCGCCCCGCCCTGGTACTTTGCAGGTCGATCCGGTTCTTGAAGACGAAGGCGATCGAGATGTCCGAACTCTCACGCAACCGAGATGAGGCGGTTCGACCGGCAACCTCGGTGAGCCAATTATTTTGGCTCATCACAAATAATCAATGAACGAGTCAGTTATACAAATAATCCATTCGAGTTCATAGCAAATGTTCAGGTCCCGTCCATGGTTTCGGTTAGAGCCTATGGTTGAGTAAGCAACTTTTAGGCCTCTTTTACTAGATATGATTGGGATAAGATGGGATTGGACACAATAATCCTTCCAACTTGCCACATTAGATTTTGTCCACTATTTACAAAACATGATGCATATTTGTCCTTGTCCAATCCTCTATTTACTATACATGATAAACATGTTGTGTTTATTATGTGATTACAAAAATACCCTTCAATCTTCACCTTCTCAACCCATTGTGCACAGAAAATTGGGGAAAAAAACACAGAGCTTGTGACCTAAAATTCTATAAACGAAGCTTCTCTTTTACCCATTAATGCCTAATATTCACTTCTTACATGTTAAACCAATATTTAACAAAAAAATAACTTAAAATGCCAAAAATTGTAACTCAACTTATATTCGAGAAAATAACATAAATAAAAACAAAAAAAAAAAATAAATAAATAGAACACCAAATGCAGATTCATTATCTTGAAGAGTGAATTCTTATATTTTCGAGATCCGTCGATCAAACTGAAAAAATTGACACCTGCAAGCTACGTAGATTAGAACACAGTCGAAAAATTTAATTAAAAAAAAAACGAAGAAGAAGATGGTGCAATTATGGGAGGAGCTAGGGGCAGGAGGAGAACGAGTTCTAGCAGATCTGTGCAATTTTCGGACAGATTTTTTTTTTTTTTTTTTTTTTTTTTTTTTAAATCCTATATGTAATTTTCTAGACATTGAGGGGCAGAAAAAGCATTTTACAGCCTCTTTTTTGGACAAAATTAGAACATAACAATTGGGATAAAAATATCCGCCCTAAATGCCCGAACAGATTTAACCACCCACGTCAATTTAATGCAATCGGACCCACATGCCACACAGTTGACACATCAGATATATCCTAATCCCTAACCAACCTAGTAAATGAATGATAAGGTTGGTTAACCAACCTTATCCCATCCTGTCACCGCTAGTAAACGAGGCCTTAGTGGACACGGCTCATAATATGGGTTTCGGCCCAGTATGGTGTTTGTTATGTTTTTGTGCTTATTTTTATGTGTTTTTGTGTGTTATCGAGTCGGTTTTAAGTTCGTTTTAGTGTCGACCGGTCCATTTTATCGTTTTCTGTATATTTTTGTGTCTTTCGTTTTATTTTATATTTTTGGCGTACTTTTCCGTGTTTTTCGGTTATAAATTTCAGGTGTATTCCGGAGATGGAGAGAGAGAGAGAGAATCGAGTCACTTGCCGAGATACGAGCATTTCCCGAAGAAGTTGAGTTTCCGAGTAGTTTCAAGCCATTCCGTGCGAGTTGTTGATTGAACCGAGATGTTGGAGCCCTAGTCGATCCCCTACCGTGATGTCACCTAGCCTTGCCGCGAGCCCGTTACTATTTCCTCGAGGTCGAGAGTCCACTTCTTTGCATGCTCGCGAGCCCGCCACTACTTCCTCGAGGTCGAGAGTGCTCCTTTACTTCACCATTGTACACTCTCGAGCCCGCCGGTGTTTCCTCGAGGTCGAGAGTGCTCCTTTCCTTCACCATTGCACACTCTCGAGCCCGCCAACACTTCCTCGAGGTCGAGAGTGCTCATTTCCTTCACCATTGCACACGGCGCGTGCCCGCCGGTGTTTCCTCGAGCTCGAGAGTGTCTTATTAAATATGAGTATTTTTAGTGTGTGTTTGTGGTGTAGCTATAAGTAGACATTTTGCTTTGTATTTTTGGTAACAACCCTCATTTCCCAACTTTTAAGTTGGGAAAATCCTCTCTATTTTCTTTTTTTCTTTTTTATATTTTGGTTTGGAGCTTATGAATCAAGTTTTCCGGCGAATTTCCGGCGACGTTGTTTCGAGTAAAGTTTCGAGCTTTTGACTCCGTTTCTCTTTCCAAGCGCGTGTGAGAGTGGGTACTTAGTCTTAAGCCTCATTACTTCGTATATCTTTGTTTGTTTTTTGTGAAAATCGATATTAGCATGTTTAGAATCTTTTTGGTTGTGTAACTTTGACGACTAGGTAGTGAACAAAGCTCCGAAGAGCCTTTCTTTGAGAACGACCCCGGGCCCAGCACTCGCGCGCTCGCGTGCGCCCCATGCCCCAGCTCCAGCAGCCGCGTTCTGCGTGGTGTAACGCACAGAACGCGCGCGGGCGGTACTCGCGCACACGCGGAGCTGCCCACGACCTCGCACGCCATCACCTGCACCCAGCAACTGCGAGGCGAAAAAACCCGCGCGCCCCACCGTGCGCCCGCGCTCGTCCATGCCAGCGCACCCGCACCATGCACCAGCCACCACCTGCGCCCATGCACCCAGTCACCGAGCCACGACCCATGCACCACACCCAAGCCCTTGCGCACCACCATGAGCCAACATCGAGTCATCGGGCAAACCACCGAGCCCCGGCGCACCCGGCGACCACCAGCGATATTTTCCGGCCGCCGGCGATATTTTCCAGCGACCGGCGACTTTTCCGGCTGAATTTTCCGGCGAACCTCCCGGGCCCCGTTTTTCGGCCGCCATCGACATTTTCGACCTCCCAGGACCATTTCGAGCCGTTGGAGCCGTCGGAAACCTTATTTTGCGGCGATTCTACCTCCTTCACCCATTTTTCTTGGATTTCTCACTCTCTTGGAGCTTTATCGAGATTCATTACCCAATTTTTCTTACTCTTGGTGCCGAGATCATCGTTTTACGAGGTATTCCACTTAGACCAACTCGACTCATTTGTATTTGAATTGGGCGTGATTTTATTGAGTTGGGGGTGATATATGCTACGTGTGGGGGAGGTGTATCGGGGGTTTCGAGAGCTTACATTGATAATTTGGAGGATTTTGGTGATTGTCTTTCGATGTTGAGGTTCGTTGGGAGATTTTGTTGACTATTTGAGGAATGTGATGCTCGTGGCGCGTGGTTTTGAAATATTCTTATGTTATTGGGTGTGTGGATGAGTTTTTGGTTGTATGTTGATTCACGAGGGGTTCATGGCCCGAATTTTTATCTTTCACGCATACGTGTGTCTTCGTTGAGTTTGTGGATTCCCGGTTATTATCCCTCTAAGACGCATGCATGTGGCCATTGCTCGGTGCCTAAGGATGAGATTCTCTTATGCTTTCAAATGCCATAGTGCTCGGTTGGCTTATGGATCGATATGCTCTTATCGTTCACTCGTTCGGATGACTTTATTTTGCACTTGAGGACTTTCGGATCATTTCTCTATATTCCCTCCGGACAACCACTATTGGACACACGGTGGTGCACCACCGTGTAGAGTACGCATTATCTTTTCTTAGATTCTCTTTCTTTCATTGCTCTTTTGTGTCTCCGTGTTTCTTTTCTTTTAGTTTCTTTGTTTCTCGTGTTTCGTTTTTCGTTTTCATCGCATGAACTTACATGATTATGTGCTTTCCCCTATGCTTTTTGGTCAAGCAATGAGGACATTGCTTTGTTTTAAGTGTGGGGGAGGGATTTTCGTGATTATGCATGTTTAGGTGATATTCTCTTCGTTTTTGGTGCTCTATTTTTCATTTTTGTCGTGTCTTGGACCGGTTTTGTTTGAGTCTTGTGTGTGTTTGTGTCATCTCTCCCGCATGATGCTCAATGTTTGTTCGAGAGTCGAAATGGCTAATTGGTAAGTCGAGAGTGTTGATTGGCTTCATTGTTAGCTTTCGTGCATTATGAACTTGATGAATTGGACGGTATCATAGAATTGAACGATTATTTGTTAACGTGGGACCCGCATGTGAATTCACGAAATTGTTTTGTCCCTTGTTATTCTCTATTGGTGAACTTGAGATATGCTTACTTCTTGCTCGTTATTGTTGAAAAACGTGTTGTGCTATTCGTTTGTGGTGCATCTAGATCGAAATGTGCTTATGTGTATATTGTGGATGTATCGATTTGTGCCTCTCCCTAAAAAAAGAAA
This sequence comes from Striga hermonthica, assembly GCA_902706635.1. NCBI lineage: Eukaryota > Viridiplantae > Streptophyta > Magnoliopsida > Lamiales > Orobanchaceae > Striga > Striga hermonthica. The sequence continues at coordinate 11,645,490 of CACSLK010027837.1, read as the reverse complement.
AGTTGAGAATAATGTAAGCTCACGAGGAAGTACGGACTAGGCTCCTCTTATATCGAGCCACCTCGTGGAATGGGATAATGGGCCCGGGAAACCGGTCTAGGGAACTCGAGGAAACCCCTCGAGGTTAAATCTAGATAATCATCGTCCGAAAACCTCGTTTGGAAAAAGAAACTGACATAAATGAGCTCGTGAGAGTTGGAAGGATTAGACTCCACTTGGTTCGGTTGGTCTTCTAGGCAAATCAAACTAATGAGTACGGGAAACTGCTTAGGAGACTCGGGGACAAAACAGCGAGGACAAACCTAAGTAATAATCGTCCCAACGGCTCTCATTCGGAAAAAGTTAACTCATAAAAAAAATATATAAAAAAAAAATGAAAAAAAAATAAGAAAGGGAGTTGGCTTATGGTCTCGTTTCTATCTCTTATGTTGTTTAGACCTCTTCTAGCTTTTTGCACGTTTATGTATTGGAAGTGGGCATTAATCGAGTAAACCATGTGTAGGATGGCTTGAGATGAGTTTTTGTTTCGTATGAGTTCATTATGTGGGGAACATGTTTTCGAATTTGAGTTCGGTTCTATGATTACCGGAGGATAATGAGAGTTTCATAATCGCATGATTGTTAACCTTGGACCGTTTGATTTCTCTCTTCGAACCACTCGTTATTTTGTTTTCTTGAGGACAAGCAAAGAGTTAAGTGTGGGGGAGTTGTTTGTTATATTTTTGTGCTTATTTTTATGTGTTTTTGTGTGTTATCGAGTCGGTTTTAGGTTCGTTTTAGTGTCGACCGGTCCATTTTATCATTTTCCGTATATTTTTGTGTCTTTCGTTTTATTTTATATTTTTGGCATACTTTTCTGTGTTTTTCGGTTATAAATTTCAGGTGTATTCCGGAGATGGAGAGAGAGAGAGAGAATCGAGTCACTTGCCGAGATACGAGCATTTCCCGAAGAAGTTGAGTTTCCGAGTAGTTTCAAGCCATTCCGTGCGAGTTGTTGATTGAACCGAGATGTTGGAGCCTTAGTCGATCCCCTACCGTGATGTCACCTAGCCTTGCCGCGAGCCCGCCACTATTCCTCGAGGTCAAGAGTCCACTTCTTTGCATGCTCGTGAGCCCGCCACTACTTCCTCGAGGTCGAGAGTGCTCCTTTCCTTCACCATTGCACACTCTCGAGCCCGCCGGTGTTTTCTCGAGGTCGAGAGTGCTCCTTTCCTTCACCATTGCACACTCTCGAGCCCGCCAACACTTCCTCGAGGTCGAGAGTGCTCATTTCCTTCACCATTGCACACGGCGCGTGCCCGCCGGTGTTTCCTCAAGCTCGAGAGTGTCTTATTAATGTGTGTTTGTGGTGTAGCTATAAGTAGACATTTTGCTTTGTATTTTTGGTAACAACCCTCATTTCCCAACTTTTAAGTTGGGAAAATCCTCTATATTTTCTTTTTTCCGTTTTTATATTTTGGTTTGGAGCTTATGAATCAAGTTTTCCGGCGACGTTGTTTCGAGTAAAGTTTCGAGCTTTTGACTCCGTTTCTCTTCCCAAGCGCGTGTGAGAGTGGGTACTTAGTCTTAAGCCTCATTACTTCGTATATCTTTGTTTGCTTTTTGTGAAAATCGATATTATGTTTGTGTTGCTTGGAGGAAAAGATCGAATCTTTAAATCGTGAATGCTTGACTAAGTGTGACTAGGAGTTGAATGCTTGCTCGTCTTGTGCTAGAGTTAGGTTTAGCTTCCTAGGGTTTTAGCTAGCATGACAATGTTCGGTTATTTGCGTGTGATTGATCATGGAGACTCCGGCAAACCAAAAAATCTCTTTTTCCCTCTTGATTTCTCTCATCTTTTTGCGTACTTTAATTGCTTTCAATGCTCTCAATTTCGTAGATTAGTTTAGCTTAAATCGAACCCCTCAATTCAAGTGATTAGCATGTTTAGGATATTTTCGGTTGTGTGACTTTGACGACTAGATAGTGAACAAAGCTCCGAAGAGCCATCCTTTGAGAACGACCCGAGTCGAGTAGCTCGGTTAGCACATGCCCAAAAATACTACAAACATATGGGTAGGCAGCCGTGAGTAGGGTTGTAAACGAAAGCGAATACTCAGAGATTCGATTCGTTTAAAATATTCGAAGATTCGACTCGATAACGAATTCATTTTTTGGTTCGTATTCGATTCGTTTAGAATATTCGAACATATTCGATTCGATTCGAAATTTGTTTTAATAAAAATATAAAAATTAAATAATATTATAATTACAAAAATAAATCTTATTTTTCATATATTTTTAGAAAATTTTGTTAATTTATGATGTTTTTATTTTTATGTCATAAAAATATTAGGAATATAACAATATATATAGTTATATACATATATTTTAAACAAAATGTATATTATATATAATTTGTATAAAAATAATATAATTAAAAAATATTATAATTACAAAATTAAATTTTATTTTTCATATATTTTTTAGAAAAATTTGTTAATTTATGATGTTTTTACTTTTTATGTCATAAAAATATTAGGGATATAACAATATATATATATATATATATATATATACATATATTATAAACAAAATATATATTATATATAATTTGTAAAATTTATATAATTGTTGTTAACGAATCGAATATTCGATTTTCGAATCGAATATCTACACATTTGGATTCGAATTCGTTATAATTTCGAATCTAAAACATCATTCGAATTCGAATTCGAATTCGAATATTTCGAATTCGAATCACGAATATCGAATTCGAATCACGAATCGAATAAAAAATATTTGATTTGTTTACAACCTTAGCCGTGAGTTAAAAAAATATTAATCACACTAAACTAATTTATATATAAAAAGAGAACTATGATAAATTCAAACAATATTACCTTTCAAAAATATTTTTCATAGTTGAAGTAGGATAATAAAATTATAAAAATCCAAATATTAGAACCGAGGTAGAGAGTGCGGTCCCACCAGGTGAAGCGCACCATAAGAGGGTGAGCCTAGGTGCACCGTAGTGAGGTTTCATTACAAAATTAATTGGTAATAAGAGGAGTAGCCCATTAGGCTTATATAATAGGCTCATTTTCCTTGTAGAATCAATGTGAGACAACTCACAAGTAATATTCCAACAGAAATGTTAAAAAATAGTAATCATTGGCGAACTGCATAGTTGAAGTACAATCATATGAGAATGAATAAAAAAAAAAAAGTTTGTACCATTACATTCATTAAGACAACAATCATGATTAAGTCAAGTCTTAGTATATGACAGTCTAATATGCGGTGACAATCTTGTAATAGTGAACATATCATGGCCAAATATATACATTTGACCACTTAGTAAGATAAATTGGACATTAGCTACAATTTTTACTCACACACCCACTCAGTCTACCCCATACACCAATCCACCCAACATATCATCTCTCTCACACACAAACACAGAACACACTCACACAAAGTCACCACCCCTAGCGCCTGCCGTCGACATTAGTCCCACCAGTCATGGCGCCGCCGACACTAGCCCGCCTCTGCCACAATCCGCTGCCGCCACCAGCCCTGTCGTTTCTTCCTCCCTCCTCCCTGACGTCCTTCTCGACCACCTCATCCCTTCTTACCCCGCCGCTTCCCCTCACCAAAAAAATTGTCACCACCCTCTTCCAGGCAATCGGTTGCGCCATAGACAATTCCAATTCCGTCAACGTCTCTCACGACATCAGCGACGAGGAGGGGTAGCAGTAGAGAATGAAGTCGTCGACAACCGACGATAGAAAGGGTTGGAAGACGAATGAGAATTTGCAATTTAGAATTGTGGATTTTCTTTTGATAATTTGATAAGTTCCAGGGAGTTAGTTGCAATTTTTAAAATTTTTATATATTGCAATATTGTTCACGAGTCAAATTTATTATTTATAAAAAAAAAACTTAATAAATGCACAATAATGTTCAGAACAATGCACAATATAGTGTGTATATGCACATTAACGATTAAAAAATTACAGAATATAAAATATTGTTCATCGGCCGAGTTGACCAACCGAAATGTCAAAACCGAAATAACTAAGTCGAAATTTTAAAAAAAAAATTGAACTGACCGAACCTTTACTTCAAACCCAACTAAAATCAAACTGACCGAACCTTTACTTCAAACCCAACTAAAATCAAATGAGAATAATCAATTTATTTGGTTGGTTAACTGAATTAATCAAAATAACCGATATAAATTATTCTTTATATTTTTTAAAATATATTTAGCATTTTAATATTTTTACTTAATATTTTATATGGAATATAGAAAAATACATATTGAACCGAATAATGAAAATTTTAAAAGTACAAATCGATAACCGAACCGATATATAAAAAACCGAACAAAAAACTTTATTGCAGTTGGTCTCGATCATTTTATTCAATTTCGATCGAACTTTGTGCGCACACCCTATCCACGTTACAGAACTCACAGTAGCAAAAATTAAATGCACAATAGTGTAACAATGTGCAGTCCTAGAATATGACAACCTTTTCAATTTAAGTTTGAGAATTTCTTTATATCTATTAACTCAAAAATATTGAGCATAAGTGACATGCTCGCAAAATATGGATGTTGATATGGGAAAATTACATTATTCGTAATTTGGTTTGTATAAACATCATTATTTTGGAATCATGTCTGGTATTTGACGACTGACGATAATAATAAATTTAGTTTTAGGAAGTATGAATTTATTTTTGTCAATTTTTATCTTTTCTAAATCTAATCTTACAATACAAAACTCATATTTTTTTATTCTCATTTATTAATTAGTATATTTTAAAAGTTATTAACTATTTTAGCTATATTTCTTCATATATGATTTATCAAATTAATGATAACCTTAAGTTTGACATCTATATATCACATATAATCATGTTTGGAAAGAATTTTAAAAATTAAAATCACATTAGGAGAGTTGCAAATGCTTTTTTGTGTTGGACATATATAATTTTAAAAATATGATTAAAATGCTTATTTTTTAAACAATTCGAAGGTAAATACGTATGTGTTTTTAAATAGTTATTAACACTATTAATTATTCATTATTTGTTATACTTTTATTTATTCATTTTTGTCTTCAAATCCAATTCCATGCTTCATGTGACTTATACATTTATTGTTATTAATGAATTAATCACAGGAAAATATCATTTGGCCCCTAAGTTTTACATAAATAACACATTAATGAACCTAAAATCATTCCTAAATAGCCTCCTACCCGTCTGGCCTGCATCAAGTTTCGGCCCCGCCTACAGGGCTAAGAACATGGTTAGAGCATGATAAAGTTAGAGTGTCATATCCCCGGCAGGTTTTAGTGTAGGTCGTAGGGCTTCCTTCTTTGTAATAGTTCCAAAATAATCTTTGAAACAACTATTTCTCATAAGAAAATAAATAAATAATAATAATCTCAACATACCACAAAAAGTGACAAAAACTCGGCCTGACACAAATCTTGTGATCTTAAGGCTTTGTTTGGTTCGGAGGAAACGGAGGGGAGGGGAAGGGAGGGAAGGGAAATTTTTAGTTTTCCCTTGTTTGGTTCGATTTTAAGTAAGGGGAGGGATTAAGATTTTCCCTTCAAATCCCTTGGAGGAGGGAAAATACACACTCCTCCAAAAGTGGGAGAATTTGGAGGGGAGGGAAAATTTTTAACATCAAATTACTCTTTTGACCTTATTGTGAATTATTTTATTTTTTTTCCTTACATCATTAAGGATATATTTGTCATTCTAACATTATTTTCCCTCCCCCTCCATCTTCTAACCAAACAAGGTTAATCATTTTCATTCACCTCCCTCTCTACAAAATCCATCCAAACAAGATAAATTATTTTCCCTCCCTTTCCCTCCCCTCCCCTCCCTTCCATTAAATTCCCTCCCCTCCCCTCCCCTCCCGTGAACCAAACATAGGCTAAATAGTTCAAAAAATATAAGAAATTAACACCAACATTAATTAACAAAAACTGGAGCCCAGATTGACTTTTTTATCTCCACACAATCATAAAAATCCTCACAAACATATAAGTGCCCACAAAATAGATTTGGATTTATCCAATAACAAGTTAATAACACCAACATTAATAATTGTATGGAACTTTATCGGGAATATAAAAATAAGATAGCTATAATAAAAAATACCGAGGCCTGTGAGAACACAGTGTCCTTAAAACAGATTCGCCCCGTATGAGCGTCTGTTTCCCAGGATACAACGGATAAACCGAAACAAATTCAGCGAACTGGAATTATGCCTGGACCAAAACACTTAAAAGAAGATATGGGGAAATGACTTTAACAATTGTTTATTTTTCTTCTCGTATCCTTTCTTCAAAAGAAGAAGACTCCTTATATAGGCTAATTTAACCCATCCTAATTAACTCCTTCATTTACTACAAAATTTAATAAAGTGAAATAAATATTGTAACATTGAAACAACTTACAACACTCTTTTAAAACTTTAAGGGAAAGACTTTAATCATTCTGTTACAAATTCATTCAATTTATTTTCCAACAATCCCCACATTAATGAATTTGAAAATAGCACAAAACATGTTATGGTCCGACAGTTGAAACCTGCATAGGATAGGTAGGTGTTACCCTTTGAACCTTCCCTTGTGAAAGCACATCAACTTTACTAGCTGACCAGTAGACGCGATGTCTTTGAACTGTTCTGCCTTTTGTGTAAACGATGAATATACTTCACACAGGATTCTCCCTAACATATTCCAGTTCTCATTATTATGTCCATTAGTGGCCCTGGACATAGCCTGGTTCTGTGAGAGGGTCTAAGAATTGAGCCTCACACAATTCTCTTCAAAGCGGCCCCACTTCTCTCTCACATAGGTGATTCATAATTATAAGTAGCCCGTACTACCTTCCCATACAAGAATCATTAAAAGCCAAAATGCTTATCCTACTCACCACGGGTATCACTGTTTAAGGAATGGACATTGGATAAAATCCTACAGTGATCACAAGAGTCTTTTTACAATTAGGTTGTCCCTTTGAACCAAGATCTTGGGATCTCCAGTCAACAAGGTAGGGTTCCATTGTATCAACTCATTTCTAGAGGCTTAAGTCCCATTCCTCTCAAAGATTTAGCAACTAACTCTCTATTTAACCCTTTGGTTAGCGGATCCGCAAGATTATCTTTTGACTTCACATAGTCAATAGATATAGTACCAGTTGAGAGTAGTTGTCTAATGGTATTATGTCTACGACGAATATGTCTAGACTTACCATTATACATATTACTTTGTGCCCTTCCTATAGCCGATTGACTATCACAATGTATACAAATCGCTGGCACTGGCTTTGACCATTTTGGAATATCTTCTAAGAAATGGCGAAGCCACTCTGCCTCTTCTCCACTTTTGTCCAATGCTATAAATTCGGACTCCATTGTGGATCTGGCAACAACAGTCTGCTTAGAAGATTTCCATGATATGGCTGCACCTCCCAAAGTGAATAAATATCCACTAGTGGATTTAGAATCTTTCATATCCGATATCCAGTTGGCATCACTATAGCCTTCAATTACAGCTGGATATTTACAGTAGTGCAGACCATATTTACAAGTATATCTCAAGTATCTGAGTAATCTTACAATTCCTTTCCAGTGTTCATTTCCTGGATTACTTGTATATCTACTCAGTTTACTCACAGCAAAGGCGATGTCTGGTCTAGTACAATTCATTAGATACATCAGACTCCCTATCACCCTTGAATATTCGACTTGAGAAACACTTTCTCCTTTATTTTTCGACAGATGTTGACTTGTATCTATCGGGGTCCTAGCCTGAGTCAAATCATCCTTATTAAATTTTTCAAGGATTTTCTCCACATAATGTGTTTGACTCAAAACAATTCCTTGTGATGTTCTATGAATTTTAATTCCAAGAATCACATCAGCTAGACTCATATCTTTCATGTCAAATCTTGAATTTAACATATCTTTTGTGGATTTAATAATTTTATCATTGCTTCCAACGATAAGCATGTCATCTACGTAAAGACATAAGATTACATAACCCTTTTCTGTGTCTTTAACATAAACACATTTATCACATTCATTATATTTAAATCCACATTCAATCATGACATTATCAAACTTCTCATGCCATTGTTTTGGAGCTTGTTTTAAGCCATACAAAGACTTAACCAATTTGCAAACTTTATTCTCTTGCCCTGGCGCAGAGAATCCTTCAGGTTGCTCCATATAAATCTCTTCTTCTAAATCTCCATTTAAAAAAGCTGTTTTTACATCCATTTGATGTATTTCAAGATTTCTTAAAGCTGCAATTGCAATAATCACTCTGATGGATGTTATCCTCGTACTGGAGAATATGTATCAAAGTAATCAAGCCTTCTTTTTGCTTATAACCTTTAATCACAAGTCTAGCCTTATACTTATCAACTGTTCCATCAGGTTTCATTTTCCTTTTGAAAATCCATCTATAGCCCAATGGTTTACTTCCAGGAGGAAGATCCACTAGCTCCCATGTGTGATTTTGCAAAATAGAATCAATTTCACTTTGGATTGCCTCTTTCCAAAGAGGTCCTTCAGAAGAATTTACAGCTTCTGAAAACGTTTGTGGTTCGCTTTCAACCATATAGGTTAGAAAATCTGGACCAAAAGATTTTTCTATCCTACCTCTTTTACTTTTCCGAGGTTCTACTTCAACATATCCATCTTGATCCTTTTCCATTATTTTCAAATTTCTTTTAGTGGAACTAGAATCCACTTCAGACTTACGTGGAAATATATGCTCAAAAAATGAAGCATTTCTAGATTCAAGTATCGTATTCTTATGAATTTCCTCAATTTTGGATTCATGTACAAGAAAACGATAAGCACTACTGTTGTGTGCATATCCAATAAATATGCAATTCACAGTTTTTGGTCCAATCTTTATTTTCTTTGGCGTAGGTATTGCTACCTTTGCCAGACACCCCCACACTCGCAAGTATTTGTAGGATGATGGTCTTCCATGCCATAATTCATATGGACTTTTGTCTAACTTTTTACGGGGAACCTTATTTAAAAGGTAATTTGCTGACAACACAGCTTCCCCCCACATATTCTGTGGAAGTCCAGAACTTAACAACATTGAATTCATCATTTCTTTTAAAGTACGATTTTTTCTTTCCGCAATCCCATTTGTTGCGGTGAATAAGGTGCTGTCATTTCATGTCTTATCCCATGTTGGGCACAAAATTCAGCGAAAGGTGACTCATATTCACCTCCCCTGTCACTTCTTATCACCTTAATCTTTTTATTTAACTGATTTTCAACTTCATTTTTATAGAGAATAAATTTCTCTATCGCTTCATCCTTACTTTTGAGAAGATACACATAACAAAATTTAGTGCAATCATCTACAAAAGTGATGAAATATTTATTTCCACCACGTGTCGTGACAACTTTTAAATCACATACATCAGTGTGAATTAAATCAAGTGGTTCACTATTTCTTTCAATAGTTTGAAATGGTAATCGTGTCAATTTTGCTTCAACACAAGTTTCACACTTATGTTTTGAATCAATATGGAACATAGGTATGCTTTTCAATTTTATTAACCTGCGCAGGGTATTATAATTGACATGTCCCAGTCTACCATGCCACACAATGGAAGACTCAAGCATATAAACTGAAGAATTAACATTTTTATTAATTGTCATCACATTGAGCTTAAAAAGCCCATTACATTCATAACCCTTTCCTACAAATGCTCCATTTTTAGTCAATATGACCTTATCAGATTCAAACACTACACGAAAACCATGTTTGATCAACAAAGAACCAGACACTAGGTTCTTACGAATTTCTGGTACATAAAGGACATTATTAAGAGTCAGCTCTTTTGCAGATGTCATCTTCAGTACCACTTTTCCCACTCCTTTGATGTCAGATGTGGCAGAATTTCCCATGAAGAGCTTTTCTCCATCCACAGTCTCGTCAAAGACATTAAACAATTCCTTGTTAGAGCAAACATGACGGGTAGCACCCGTGTCAATCCACCATTCATGTGGATTTGAGCCCACTAGATTCACCTCGGATATAACTGCGGCGAGGTGCATCTCATCAACATCTTTGGCCAGATTTTCCACCATGTGGGCTTCTTGAGTTTTCTTTGGCAACCTACAATCAGATGCCTTATGGCCAGGTTTATTACAATTATAACAATTTCCAGAAAATTTTTTCTTGAAAATTTGTTTCTTTGGCCCCATTATTGCCTTTCCATTATTGCCAGCTTTTTTCTTATTATTTTTGTTTGAGCTTTCGCCATGCTCAACAACATTAGCCTTGGCAAAATGAGGATTAACCATTTTGTTGTCGTAGCCCTTGTTGTCTTCTTCAATTCGAAGTCTAACAACGAGCTCTTCAACGGTCATCTCCTTTTTCTTATGTAATAAATAATTTTTGAAATCTTTCCAGCTAGGTGGTAGCTTTGCAATTATGGCAGCCACCTGGAAAGTTTCATTCACAACCATTCCCTCGGAATAGATATCATGCAAGATTATTTGAAGCTCTTGCACTTGACTGATTACAGTCTTCGAGTCAACCATCTTGTAGTCCAGAAACCGGCCTACAAGAAATTTCTTGGCCCCAGCGTCTTCGGTTTTATATTTTTTATCCAAAGACTCCCACAGCTCTTTTGCTGTTTTGATAGAACTGTACACGTTGTACAGTGTATCAGCCAAACAGTTCATCACATAATTTCTACACAAGAAATCCGAGTGATTCCATGCATCAAGCGCACTAACAGCTTGAACATCCGGATTTTCCCCCAACTTTGGTGGATTTTCATTCAAGAACCTCGCAAGGTTCAACGTAGTGAGATAAAAAAGCATCTTTTGCTGCCAACGCTTGAAATTCAAGCCATTAAATTTTTCCGGTTTATCAGCATGATTTACCGGAACAGAAGGAGAAATAGAAATTGTAGTAGCACCACCGGTATTAGCAACGCCAATAGTATTTTGTTCAGCAGCCATCTTTAATCGAAATCTGTTTTAAGATTGTATGGAACTTTATCGGGAATATAAAAATAAGATAGCTATAATAAAAAATACCGAGGCCTGTGAGAACACAATGTCCTTAAAACAGATTCGCCCCGTATGAGCGTCTGTTTCCCAGGATACAACGGATAAACCGAAACAAATTCAGCGAACTGGAATTATGCCTGGACCAAAACACTTAAAAGAAGATATGGGGAAATGACTTTAACAATTGTTTATTTTTCTTCTCGTATCCTTTCTTCAAAAGAAGAAGACTCCTTATATAGGCTAATTTAACCCATCCTAATTAACTCCTTCATTTACTACAAAATTTAATAAAGTGAAATAAATATTGTAACATTGAAACAACTTACAACACTCTTTTAAAACTTTAAGGGAAAGACTTTAATCCTTCTGTTACAAATTCATTCAATTTATTTTTCAACAATAATTTCCTCGAGTCAACAAAGTCAACAAAAAAGTCACCTTAAACTACAAGACACAATCAAGATTCAAAATTTATGATGATTTTAAGAATTTCATACCCATAGGAGCCAAAAAAATAACTACGGTTTTTATCCTTTATAACAAAAACTCAATTTACCAAAAAAAAAAAAGGAAAAAATAAAAACAAACCTACATACATAGCTAGTTATGAAGAGGGTTTGGTCCAGAAGGAACCAATCTTTTCTCCACACCATATCTTGGATCAATCTCACAGCCGCCGGCCGGTGGCGGCCGGCGGTGGAGGTGGCGGCGGCTCGGCTGGAGGTGTTCGGAGATATCGACTGAGCGGATCCCAACTGGTGAGGCTATTAGAATCATGAGCACAAAGAGAAGAGCAAAGGGATTGATTTTGAGTGAGAATGTGTTTTGTTGATCATATGTTGTTGTGTTGGGAGAGATAAAGTTCTTCATGTTGTTTTGTGAAGTTGTTATGTTTTTTTAGTTTTTCATACAAAGGGAAAAAATGAAAA
>CACSLK010027837.1:11591499-11629212 GCA_902706635.1 Striga hermonthica | reverse complement strand
ATATATATATATATATATATATATATATATATTTAATAAGCCACGATAAAGGTTGTTTTATTTTATATTTGATAGAAACTTTGTTTAATAATTTTTGTCTTTTTACACGATCTTATACAAAGATAGTGATGTATGCCGGTCAGAATGTGCGCAATCTGCCAGTTTTCTTTCGATTGTTAATCGAGCATTTTCCGGTGAGATTCCGACAATCCAACTGATCTGCCTTAAAATCAACTTTGTGTTACATATGTTTGGTAGATAAATAAGCTACCTTATAGCTTATTTAGTTAGCTTATAAACTTCCTGTATCTAAATAATTTTCGTTTGGTAGGACGAGCTTTTTCAAAAAGCTCGAGCTTATCTCATAAACTTGTTTAGGTAGCTGTTCAGATAAGCTCGTCATGGTCAATGACGCTCCTCACGCCAGCAACACCTTGGCTCATTGCTACCTAATGTCTGCGAGCACGGAGCTTGCAAACGCGATGTTTTAATATATTATAAACTAAATTATTCTTAAATAGACATTTTTCTTTTTATTTTCGATAGAGATGAGATTGCATTGGTCTTTCTAGACAGACATGATCGTTTGACATCATTGGTTTAATTAATGTACTTATTTTATTCTATTATTAACAATTATGGATTTAGTAGGAAGTATATGTAGTTATAGGAAAGATGTGTCTTGTCTCCTAATCATTTCTTGGTAAGTTAGTTATTTTATTAGGGTTGTTAGAGAATCTCTTTTAGACTCCTATTTTTTTGTTTAAAGTAAGTTGATTTTAATTGAATTAAGAATATACAAGAGTTCTCTCTCAATCTCTATTGTGTTACGCCTTTGCTATGTCAGTTGGTAACAACAAACCTGTACAGTTTTTTACACCCATGCCCCCCAAACAAAACGACGTTGCGGACGGCAGTAGAGGACATTCATCTGGCACTGGTCACACGTGACCACAACAAGCGCACGCGCCGCTGGCCGGAGGCTAGGCGTGGCAGTTGCGGTCGGGGACCTGACAACGCGTCCTGCACCTGATCGCCTCCGTCGTACTTTTGTGGCGAGGATCAAGAAGACATCATCTATGAGTTGGATCCGTTCGACATGTTCGCTGAGCAGAAAGACGAGCGGATTGCCAACGACTGGTGATTAAGTCGTCTTTCAGGATCGAACCCTAATTTTCAGAGGCCCTCGAGGATGAGCAGAGGTCAACCAAATATGTGATGCACGTTTTTTTATGACAAAAAATCGACCGAATATGAGAGTCTGTTTTTCTTTTATGACAAGGGGTCTACCGGGACCCACAACTAAAACTTACTAAAAACATTTGTTGCTTAGGGGATAGATTCTTGAGAAGCTGAACCGAAACTACCTCGGATGAACAAGAACGTATACATAACTTGATAAACTATAAACTTAAAAACTTTTAGAAAATATCTGTACAAAGTTGGGCATTTCACAGAGCACAAAGAAGGCCATTTTCCCTACAATCTCATTCACCCCAAACGCGAGCCATCTCAAAAATTCATGTTGCAGCATTAGCCACACACAATTCTTGTAAATAAAAAATTGACCAAAAACATCAAATTTAGCCCCAGGCAAACTAAATTACCCACTTCTACATAAATAGCTCGGTCGAACAAAGCTACATCGAGCCACTTCCCAATCGAACACTAAAGTTCCATCCCTCCTCCCCACTCTACTTTTACACCCACCAGTAACAATAACTACAAATTACCGTTTTTACAATTCAGGCTCGTCATGCACCTTCTCATCATCTCGTCTGGCCGCCTCGTTTTCTCTTCCAAAACCATCTTTCTTCTCAACATCAACATCAGCACCACATGAGTTTTCTTGTTTTCCAGCCTTGTTATCCCCATCGACTTTCCCAGGCTCGGCCCAGAACTCGTCCATCCAGCTGGCATCCAAATCCCCGTCACCCAAAGACTTCACCGTCGACCCGGCAACATCTCCTTCCTCACCCCCACAGAAAAAATAGCATTCCCCATTTTGCCCCCGGGCCTCGTCATTATACACCGAATCAAGATCCTCCTCCCGCCCCTCATCGTCATCACTATCAATCTCAAGCACGAACGACCTATTCTGGGCGGCCCGCCTCCGGAGCATGAACACATTGAAGTAATAGCTGACAAACTCCCTCATCGTTCGGGCCGGGAACTCGGCCCGCAGGTGCTCCCAGAACACGACACGGTTGGATAGGACAATCTCATGAAAGGCCCGCTCCTCGTCCTGGCCCCACTTTCGGGCCACCTCCTCCCCCATCTCGTCCAAGCCCAGCTTCACGAAATTCTCGGGCCCGACTGAGTCGAGTAGCTTTCCCCTTGCCTCCTTCACATGCTGCTGCACGCACCTCATGGAGCCAGTGTCAAGGCAGATGCAGGCAGCCCGCCCGAGCCCATCTAGGGTCAAGTCATTTGTGTCGGGCATAGAGATAATGCGGGTCCCCATCAAGGGAAGTTCTTTCTGGCTGGCGCTCGGGTCACATGTAGGGATTTGAGCTTGGTAGTCCGGCCCAACTGGGACTTCCTTCCTGGGAGGCCCGTACAGTAAGGAGATGTACGGGTTCTGAAAACGTTCGGTAGGGCGCCTTGGTATGCTGAAGTCGTTTTCTGGGAGATAGGGCCAGAAAGAGGTGGGTCCTTCTCCGCAATCTTCTTCCTCACTACTGCTGCTGGTGCCTAGAGAAAAGAGTGCACTCGGCTCGAATTCTCTGTCAGCGGGATAAGTATCGTCTGGCTCGTCGTGCTCGAGAGGTTCATCATAATGGAACTCATAGAGCGCGTTCTTCGCTCCACCTAGCGGGATATAACCTATGTAAGACTTGCATAAGTTTGCTTTAAACTATGGTTGATAAAGATATTTCCAGGTACAGATAGCAACAAAGGTGAGTGCTTAATTTAACACAATTTAATAAACAAATTATGTAAGAATATATACTTAAAGATTTTTTTTTTTTTTTTTAAATGCTACTGGGTAACAGATGAATTTATCTTTTTCAATATTGTAGATATAAGTGTAAAAGAATATACACTACCGTAGAACACAGTTTACCAGGAAAATCAGCTATTGGAGTACTTATGTGAGATTCATCTATATTTAAATTGAGCTTTTTGTTATAATCAAGCGGTTTAGGTAGGCTGAAGGAAGGCTCTGGAAACTCTTCCGCATCTAATGGACGTTTGATTCCCATCGTCTGAATGATAGGGACAGAATGTGGACAAATTCAATTACGAGAATTTCTGCAAAGTAAAAAATTCAGCAATTATTAGATATAAATACACAGAGCAAATGATTATGTGATACAGGACACAAGTAAGAAGGCAATAAAAATGAAAAAGGCTAAACGTATCGTGCACCAACATTAATGCTTCTGGATAACTCTACACATGGCTTAAATGCCTTTGTGCTCCCACAGGTCAACGCGCGATAAGTTACATAACTAGTGGAAAAAATCTTGCAAAAAAACAATCTTGCAATTTAGCAAACATGCGGAAACCAGATTAAATTGCAATAAAAAACCCTAACCAAACGAAGCCACAAAATAACATAATTAAGGTAATCACTTTTGACATATTTTCTCAGATAAAAGCAAACAAATTGTCAGCTACTTCATGCTTGAACACAATTAAATAAAGAAACTATAAGTTAGATACTTAGATTAGCTATCTTCATGAAGAAACAACTACTATATCGAGTTTGCAACAACTTTCATCACAAAATGGAAGCACGTGGATGATGAGAGTACAATGACATTATCCTTTATTACTAGCACCAATACGCTGAAAACAATAAATTACACAAAATTATATCACACACAAAGCAAGATTAACAAACAAACCTTCATCAATCAGCAAGCATCTTAAAAGCTAAAACTTCATTACCCCTTTGAAACTAAATCAGTGATTCCCAAAACCCAACCCACCTGATTCACACAAAACACAAACCCTAGATTCACAAAAAACCACATAAAAGTACAAAAATATATATCAAAACTCAATTCAGAGACAGACCTACCAGAACCCTATATCAATTCACCAATCCAAGAAGCACTACAACATGCAACCACACGAACACGAAAACCTTATTATATCGACAGATCCCAGGATAAAATTACAGCTTCTTAATCAATTAACATGGGGCAAACATGAAATACGCGCTGTAAATAGCAAAATCAAAAATCACAAACGAATTCGATGAATAAATCGTACAGATCGGATGATTCAAAGTGAAAACCTAGAATTCCTCGGAGTCGACAGCTTCGTCGGAAAAATGGATCGATGAACCGATGATAAAGCGATTTGGATCAAATAATTGTTCCATTTGAAGACTAAAACGAAAAATTAAAGAAATTCTTAGACTCCATTAAAGGCGATTGAAGGGAAGGAGAAGAATTGGGGGAAATTTCATCGGGAGCATCGCGCTTTTTTGTAGAGATGAGGAACGAGCCGGGTACCAGACCCGGTTCGACCGGCACGTGCTGAAAAACAATATTGAAAAGAAAAGAAAAAAAAAAAACAGTAAATAAATATATCAATTGGTTAGGCGTCCGCTATGTTATATATTTTTTCAATAAATATATATTTGTTATACAATACGGGGAATATAAAAAATACAATGTAAAAATCGGATATAAATTATAAGATGCTTTCTTTTCTTTTCTCTTCCGTGTATCAATTGCACTACATATCTTGCCTTTTTATAGGCAAAGATGGGCACACATTTCAACACAACACTAATATAATAATTACATTGATAAGTTTGTTAATAGTAGTAAAATTCCACCACTTGTTTATAACACTCCCCCTTGGAATTACCACTATTAAATGTGCGTTTATGCTGCCTCGTTAAAAACCTTATCTGGAAAAACCATGTGGGAAAAAACTGAGATAAGGAAAAAAGAGTACAGTCGCACATACTCCCCTCGAGTTATTATCTATGCAAATCCCGAAGATGTCTCATTCCAATATTGTGTACGTGCTTTCGAAATATTGTCGTCGGAAGCGCCTTCGTAAATAAATCTGCTGCATTATCGCTTGATCGAATGTATTGAACTTTGATTTGTTTGTTTCTTTCAAGCTCTTGCGCATATGAGAAGAACTTTGGCGGGATATGTTTAGTTCTGTCATTCTTGATGTATCCTTCTTTGGTTTGAGCGACACATGCTGCATTGTCTTCGAATATCACCGTCAGGTCATTATTGTTCGATAGTCCACTGGCTTATTGAATATGTTGAGTCATGTTTTTGAGCCAAATACTTTCCCTAGTTGCTTCATGAAGTGCAATGATCTCAGCATGGTTTGAAGACGTCGCAACTAACGTTTGTTTCTGGGAGCGCCAAGAAAATGCAGTTCCACCAATCGTGAAAACATAGCCGGTTTGAGATCATGCTTTATGGGGGTCTGATAGATATCCTGCATCTGCAAAACCGACCATTTCATGTTTTTTATCATTAGAGTAAAACAATCCCAAATCGATTGTCCCTTGGAGATAACGGAATATATGCTTGATTTCATTCCAATGTCTCCTCGTAGGTGCCGAGTTATATCTTGCTAATAAGTTGGTAGCGAAAGATATATCTGGTCTGGTGCAATTAGCAAGATACATAAGAGCTCCTATTGCACTCATATATGGTATTTCAGGATCAAGTATTTCTTCATCTTTTTCACAAGGTCGAAATGAATCTTTTTCAACATCTAATGTTCGATTGACCATTGGTGTACTAAGTGGATTCGCCTTGTCCATATTGAATCGTTTCAGTATTCTTTTAGTGTAATTAGATTGATGGACAAATATCCCATTTTGAACTCATTCTATTTGCAAGCCGAGACAATATTTGGTTTGTCCGAGATCTTTCATTTCAAACTCGTCTTTCAGTAAAGTGATTGCTTCTTGGATTTCATTTGTAGTCCCAATAATAATAAGATCATCGACATAGACAGCAATTATCACAACTCCATCTTGTGATCTTTTTATAAAAACACACGGGCATATTTGATTATTTATGTATCCCCGTTTTAGTAATTGTTCACTTAAACAGTTATACCACATACGCCCGGATTGTTTCAAGCCATACAATGATCTTTTCAATTTTATCGCACATAACTCCTTAGGTTTGGACTTTAGCGCCTCGGGTATTCTAATTCCTTCTAGAATTTTCATATAAATGTCAGTGTCTAGCGATCCATATAAGTAAGCGCATCTCAAGATTTTCATGAATGGCCAGACTAATCAAGTATCTGAAAGTAATTGCATCCATAACAGGGGAATATGTTTCATCATAATCAATCCCAGGCCTCTAGGAGAATCTCTGTGCTACAAGACGAGCTTTATATCTTGTGATCTCATTTTTCTCATTTCTTTTTCTGACAAAAACCCATCTGTACCCAATAGGTTTTATGTCTTTGGGTATAATGGTTATAGGTCAAAAAACCTTTCGTTTATTAAGTGAATCTAAATCGGCTTGAATAGCACCTTTCCACTTGTCCCAATCATGTCTTTTCTGACATTCAATCATAGATTTTGGTTCAGGATCCTCAACTTCTTTGTCAATTTCTTGTGATACCATATATGCGAATGCATCATCAATGATCTCATCACGCTTCCAAAGTTTCCCATTATTTACGTAATTGATGGAGATTTCAATATTTTCATTTTGTTCCGAAATTTTCCATCATCTTGATTCTTTTTCAAATTCGAATCTTGAATTTCTCTTTTTTTTTCGAGGATTCTTATCTTTAGACCCCACTAGTCTTCCTCGTTTCAAGCGTGCCTTTAATTCATTTGGCACATCGTCATTTACCACTTCTTTTGTAATCTCAATTCGAGCAGGGGCATTTATAGCTGCAACATGTGATTTTGTCACCCTTTTTGTGTCAGTAAATGTATCTGGCAATTGATTTGCAATATTCTGCAGATGTATGATCTTTTGAACTTCTTGCTCTTTTTGTTTGGTGGGAGAATCAAGATATGATAGTGATGATATTCTCCATTCAATATTTTTTTTCAATTGACTTTTCATTTCCACCTAAATGGGGAAATAATTCTTCATTAAAATGACAATCATCAAACCGAGCTATAAAAACATCACCTGTTTTTGGCTCAAGGTATTTTATTATTGATGGATATTCATATCCAACATATATTCCCAACCTTCTTTGAGGCCCCATTTTCGTACGTTGGGGTAGAGCAATTAATACGTACACTGCACAACTAAAAATTCTTATATGTGCAATATTTGGTTCTCGACCATATGCCAACTGTAATGGCGAGTATGTATGGTGTGCACTTGGTCTTATTCGAATCAGATTATCTGCATGCAGAATAACATGTCCCCATACTGAAGTGGGGAGTTTTGTCTTCATTATCAATGGTCTGGCTATAAGCTGCAGTCGTTTAATAAATGATTCTGCTAGACCATTTTGAGCGTGAACATGTGCTACAGGATGTTCAACATCAATTCCCACTGCCATACAATAATCATTAAATGCTTGAAGTGTAAACTCTCCAACATTGTCAAGTCTGACTCTTTTGATAATATAATCTGAGAATTGAGCCCTTAATTTGATAAGTTGGGCAAGTAATTTAGCAAATGCCACATTTCTAGAGGATAACAAACTCACGTGAGACCATCTACTAGAGGCATCAATTAACACCATAAAATATCTGAATGGACCACAAGGTGGATGAATAGGTCCACATATATCACCATGAATCCTTTCCAAAAATAATGGTGACTCATGTCCGACTTTAGTATGTGATGGTCTTATTATCAATTTCCTTTGAGAACATGAGGCACATGTTAATTCATGTGTTTGCAGTATCCTTTGATTTTTTAATGGATGTCCACTAGAATTTTCAATAATTCTTCACATCGTTATTGAGCCAGGATGACCAAGTCGATCATGCCAAATTTTAAACATTTCAACCGACTGTGAATTTGTTGCAGCATAAGTCTCGATAATATGAATGCGGGTGTAATATAAGCCCGAGGATAAAGATGGTAATTTCTCCAAAACACATTTATTTCCCGCAATATTTGAGGTAATGCAAAGATATTCAACTCCCCTTTATTCATTGTTTCAACATGGTATTCGTTCATTCAGATATCTTTAAAACTCAACAAATTTATTGTTGATTTTGGGGAGAATAATACATCATTCAATGTAAATTTTATACCTCCCATCATAAAAAAATATGGCTTTTCCAGAACCCTCAATTATCTTTGCGCTTCTGGATATTGTGTTTACTTTTGCTTTATTAAATTTCAAGTTGACGAAATATTTGAGTATAGTATGAGTAGTAGCACAATCTGCAAGACATATATCTCTATTTTGGATTCGATCCATGATCTAAAAGAAACAACATTCATTATTAATTAAAGTCGATATACAGATAAAAGTAGTCTACATACAAATACAACAAAACTTAGAAAGCAGTAAAAAAACATAATCATCAGTTATTCTCTTGGTCATTTCCAGCTCTGTCTTCAACTACCGCATCAGCAAAATCCAGGTTCAATATGTCATCGATGCCATAGTCATCATCCACACGTGTTGAATCATTTTCAGAGGATTCCCCAACCATAAAATTGGTTTCTATATTCTTATCTTTTGATTTCTAGGAATTGTTATAATTATCAAAAACGTGTCTCGGAGCACGACAATTTCGTGCCCAATGTACCTTCTTTCCACATCGATAACATGCCTTTTCATCATTATTTTCCATCATATTATTCTGTTCAATTTTGGCTGGAAATTTCTCTCCCTTTCATAATTTTGGGCATAGTTACGGCCTTGTCCACGATTATATCCTCGGCCCGAGTTATACCCTCGGTAAAATTTGCGGCCTCGGTCAAATCGGCGATCTGGACCATATCCATGGCCACGTCCATGACCACGGCCACGTCCCGAGGTATATCCACGCACATATGTTTGGCTGTTTTCATTTCCAGTTCCCTGTCTAGATATTACAACATTTATTTCAGGGACCGCAGTAGACCCCGTGGGTCTAGATTCATGGTTTTTCATCAATAGTTCATTATTTTGTTCAGCTAGCAACAAGCAAGAAATTAACTCAGAATATTTCACAAAGCCTTTTGCTCTGTATTGTTGCTGCAAATGTACATTTGAAGCGTGGAATGTGGACAATGTTTTTTCCAGCATATCGTAATCAGTTATGTTTTCTCCGCATAATTTTAATACCGAGCAAATGCAGAACATGGCTGAATTGTACTCGTTTACAGTTTTGAAATCTTGGAAGCGTAAGTGCATCCATTCATAACTAGCTCGGGGGAGAATTACCGTTTTCTGGTGATCATACCTTTGTTTCAAGGCTTTCCAGAGATCTGCAGGATCTTTTACAGTTAAATATTCGTTTTTCAATGCCTCATTCAAATGATGCCTCAGAAATATCATTGCTTTAGCTTTATCCTGTATTGATGAATCATTTGGGGAGATTATTGTTTTTGTCTAATCCCCTTGCCGCCAAATGTATTTCGGCATCCAATGTCCATGAGATATAATTTTTCCCAGATATATCGAGAGCTTCAAATTCGAGTTTGACCAGATTTGCCATGATAACTATAAAATAAAACATCAATGCTTAGATTCGAAAAATTACATATACAATCATTAATTCTTCAATACAACAAAAGAGCAAATAATAAACACATTATTATTATACAAAGACCTAATACATAAAATATAAATTCTGCATAATGATACAACATCACGAATATTACTAAAGCGTATATAATAAACAATATAATGGTAATTATAACTAATGGATCGGACATTTTTTTTCTTAAAATAATATATTTTGAGTGTTTGGATTATGAAAATGAATTGTAGTGTTATATATAGATATTAGTGAAAAGCCGTTGCAATATAGCCGTTAGTAGCCGTTGGAATAATTAATCATTTATGATTATAAAATTCTAATTAATCATGTATATTACCTTAAAAATTCACTGAATCATTATGAACAAATTAATAAATATAAATAACAAATCAAATAAAAATGTCACTCCACACTACTTGATAATTCTTTCGGTGGGTACAAGAATAAATAGTTATAAATTTCACGCCACTTTACTGGGTAAACCATTTTGTGGGTGCTAAGTATAAGTGATAATATTATTTATTATAACTTGAATAATAGTTTATAAGCAAATTTAATCATATCACCACATATTATTGACTATGGCATAGCCTAATTTGTCAATAATAAAGGTAATGTGTAAATAATATCATATTTAGTGTACACATATCCTTGACTATGACAGAGCCTAACTTGTCAAGAATAAAGGTAATATATTCATATTTAGTATATTAATACCACATATCCTTGACTGTGGCAGAACCTAACTTGTCTAGAATAAAGGTAATATATTCATATTTAGTATATTCATACCACATATCCTTGATTGTGGCAGAGCCTAACTTGTCAAGAATAATGGTAATATATTCATATTTAGTAAAATATACTAATTTTATGTAATATATATATATATATTATTAATATATTCCTACCTTTCTTGACCGGGTAGAGCGCTCGTGCTGATAACGTGTTATAAAGTACGAGGAATATAAAGAACACAATGTAAAACCGGATATAAATTATAAGATGTTTTCTTTTCTTTTCTCTTTCGTGTATCAATTCCACTACATATCTTGCCTTTTTATAGGCAAAGATGGGCACACATTTCAACACAACACTAATATAATAATTACATTGATAAGTTTGTTAATAATGGTAAAATTCCACCACTTGTTTATAAAAGTATTTATATTATAAATTTTAATATTCTTATTTATTTTAATTTTAAGGATGTCTCTTGCCTATAATAGTTTTCCATATTTGTCATCATGGTTTAAAAAATCAGCCGTTTGATTTGTTCGAATTTTTTATTTTGTTTTTAAAAAAATAATTTTAATATTTTTTAATATAAAAATGTATATTTAAGTACTTTAGATATTTTGAAATATGTCGGACTATTCAATTTATAATTGCACGCTTTTACCATAAGGCCTCGTTTACTTCATTGGATGGGATTAGACAAAATAATCCATCCAACTTTACACGTCACTATCTTGTCTAATGTTTACTTTATGTGATGCAATTTTTTGAAACAAAAATAAATGAGCTGATAAAATACCAAAATGTCATCTATACCCTTCAAACATCCATCTTCTTCACCAATATTTTCCCTTTTTTCATCATAACAACACTCGGTTACTCTCCAACAAGGGAAAAGCTCTAAAATTGAAAATTCGCCGACAATTGGTCGCCAGAAGGCGTCGTCGCGTGCCGGGGGGCGGTGGTATCTGCCGCCTCGCTTCCATTCTCTGGGATATGATTACTGAGCCGAACTCGTAGAGCTGAAATCACTATAAAGAAATGAGATATTTGTTCACAGTTTTTCCAATGTGGAAGCTTATTTGGTTATGTGAATTTCAATTTGAAATCACAATTGAGAAACTACAACTGATTGTAAACTAAGGAAGAGGTACCAGGAAGAGAGAGAGAGAGAGGGAGAGAGTGAGAGAGAGAGTACAAGAAGAAGAAGAAAAATCGATACCGGGAAGAAGAAGAAGAAAAAATGGAGTCTTATTTATTTTAGGTTTCAGTAAATACATGGACATAGAGGGGTATCTTAGTCTTTTCGCATACATTTTTTGGGACAAAATGGTAAATCTTTGGATGGGATAGAAAAATCCCAAGGTGAGGCGGGAATTAATTAATCAGCCAGTAGTGGATATACATGTGGGGCCCGCAGCCACATGTGTGCCAGCTCACGCAAATCTCATCCCAATCCTTAAAAGGAAACAACGGATAATGCGGAACAATTTTAGTTATCATGTCCCATCCTCCAAAGTAAATGAGCCCTAAAAGTACTATTACTTTTTATGTATATGTTTAATTTTTGTATCATTCAGACCATCCACAATGGAGCGCCACATTCAAAGCGCTACTCGGTTGTGGCGTAGAAAATCCCTCCAGTGCTACGTTATATTTTAACGCTACTTCAAAGTTTGCTACAGTGTTGCGCCAGATGTGGCGCAACACTGTAGCAACGCCAGAATTTTTTTTTTTTTTGTTTTATGTATTTTAAATGATATTTTTTTGTATAATGTGTATTAATAAATATATTTTTTACTGATAACTTTGTGTAATGTAATTTTTATGCTAAATAATTTTGTGTTTAATATTAAAATGATACCATATGAATAAAAATTAAACACACTCAAACAAGTTTATTTAGTGCATATTTACAGTCTAGACCGTATATGGTTTAGTGCATATATTCACATTTTGTAAAATAATTGTAGTTTAGACCGTATATGGTTTAGTGCATAATTTTGCGATCGAGAAGCAGCTGCAAATCGTCTTTATACATAATTTTTTTAATTATTATTGGGTAATAAACATTTATATAACATTACATATTCATATATAGCAAATTATGTTACATAAAAATAAATAAAATATATTTTTATTATTTGGGTAATTAACATTTTATATAAGATTAAATATACATATATACCAATTTATTTGAAATAAAAAATGAATAAAAAAATAATATATTTAATGTAGAGTAAAATGTAGAGATAAAGGTTGGAGATGAATGTTCAACTCTACTCTAGAGTAGAGTAAAGTCGGCGCTAGAGTAGAGATAAGGGCTGGAGATGACCTCAGAATTGCATAGCTACTTCAGTCATGACTTTAAATGACGGATGAATTATCCAAATAATAATAACAATAAAACTAATTTTTTATTTGTCTTGCTTGTATCTTCAAATTTATCACATTTGATGGTTTAAAATATAAATTAAGGTGTATGAATAGTTAAAAAAATAAATTAATGTATACAAATCACTAATGACATTATTTTCCTTTAGTATGATATTTAATTAGATTTTTTTTTTTCACCCTTATAGTAAAGTCAAATCCTTGATCCTTCGTGTCAAATCATTTGTATAATATGTGTTAGTAAAGACATAAGTTTTAAAAAGTTCGTTATATATTTTTTTTTTTTTTGTTTACAAATGCGCATCTCGTGCGATGCACGAACGTGCTCGTTATTTAATACTTTATATACTATTTTTAAACTTAATCCTCAACCCAATCAATAGTATCTAACACGTGATATATGATAAAATTAATTATATAAATCGTCATGCTTTTTAAAATATATATATATATATTTATTAATAAATATGAGATTTAAGATTCATATTAACATTTGTAATTTGAATATAAGATGAAATTGTAATTTGGATATGAGATAAAAAATGATAGCAAATATTTTGACGATGGGGAGGACGCGTCGGAGTTGGCCACATAAGACCCACAACTAAGGGTATGTTTGGTAAGCCAAATAAGCTAGCTTATAGCTTATTTGGTTAGCTTATAAGCTCCCTGTATAAAATAAGTCTCGTTTGGTAGGACCAGCTTTTTTAAATTGCTCGAGCTTATTTCATAAGCTACTTTAGGTAGTTTTTCAAATAAGCTAGTTGAATTTTTTATTTCAGCTAGCTTATCAGCTAATTTACCAAACACCTTTTATCATATAAGCTAGCTTATCAGCTATAAGTCATAAGCTATAAGTTATAAGCTCAAAAATTACATATAAGCTATAAGCTAGATTATTAGTTATCAGCTAGCTTATCAGCTTGTTTTACCAAACATAGCCTAAAACTCACTAAAAAAACTAATTTGTTGTCTTAGGAGATAGATTTTTTACTTGATAAACTATAAATTTAAAAACTTTTAGAAAATATCTGTATAAAGTTGGCCATGTCACAGATTACAAAGAAGGCCACTTCCCCTACAATCTCATTCACCCCAAACGGATCCATCTCAAAATTTCATGTTGCAGCATTAGCCACACACAATTCTTGTCAAAAAAATTGACCAAAAGCATCAAATTTAGCCCCAGGCAAACTAAATTACCCACTTCTATATAAATAGATCGGTCGAACAAAGCTACATCGAGCCACTTCCCAATCGAACACTAAAGTTCCATCCCTCCTCCCCTCTCTACTTTTACACCCACCGGTAACAATAACTAAAAGTTACCGTTTTTACAATTCAGGCTCGTCATGCACCTTCTCATCATCTCGTCTGGACACCTCGTTTTCTCTTCCAAAACCATCTTTCTTCTCAACGTCAACATCAGCAGAACATGAGTTTTCTTGTTTTCCAGCCTTGTTATTCCCTTCGACTTTCCCAGGCTCGGCCCAGAACTCGTCCATCCAGCTGGCATCCAAATCCCCGTCACCCAAAGACTTCACCATCGATCCATCATCATCCTTGTCATCATCTCCATCCTCAACCCCACAGAAAAAATAGCATTCCCCATTTTGGCCCGGGGCCTCGTCGTTATACACCGAATCAAGATCCTCCTCCCGCCTCTCATCGTCATCACTATCAACCTCGAGCACGAACGACCTATTCTGAGCGGCCCGCCTCCGTAGCATGAACACATTGAAGTAGTAGCTGACGAACTCCCTCATCGTTCGGGCCGGGAACTCGGCCCGGAGGTGCTCCCAGAACACAACACGGTTGGATAGGACAATCTCGTGAAAGGCCCGCTCCTCGTCCTGGCCCCACTTTCGGGCCACCTCCTCCCCCATCTCGTCCAAACCCAGCTTCACGAAATTCTCGGGCCCGACTGAGTCGAGTAGCTTTTCCCTTGCCTCCTTCACATGCTGCTGCACGCACCTCATGGAGCCAGTGTCAAGGCAGGTGCAGGCAGCCCGTCCGAGCCCAACCAGGGTCGAGTCATTTATGTCGGGCATAGAGATAATTCGGGTCCCCATCAAGGGAAGTTCTTTCTGGCTGGCGCTCGGGTCCCATGTAGGGATTTGAGCTTGGTAGTCCGGCCCAACTGGGACTTCCTTCCTGGGAGGCCCGTACAGTAAGGAGATGTACGAGTTCTGAAAACGTTCGGTGGGGCGCCTTGGTATGCTGAAGTCGTTTTCTGGGAAATAGGGCCAAAAAGAGGTGGGTCCTTCTCCACAATCTTCTTCCTCACTACTGCTGCTGGAGACTAGAGAAAAGGGTGCACTCGGCTCGAATTCTCTGTCAGCGGTGTAAGCGTCGTCTGGCTCGTCGTGCTCGAGAGGTTCATCATAATGGAACTCATAGGGAGCATTCTTCGCTCCACCTAGCGAGATATAACCTATGTAAGACTTGCATAAGTTTGCGTTAAACTATGGTTGATAAAGATATTTCCAGTTACCAATAGCAACAAAGGTGAGTGCTTAATTTAACAATTTAATAAACAAATTATGTAACAATATATACTTGAAGAACCATTTTTTTTTTTTTTTTTTCAAAATATGGATATAAGGGTAAAAGAATATACACCACCGTAGAACACAGTTTACCAGGAAAATCAGCTTTTGGAGTACTTATGTGAGATTCATCTATATTTAAATTGAGCCTTTTGTTATAATCAAGCGGTTTAGGTAGGCTGAAAGAAGGCTCTGGAAACTCTTCCACATCTAATGGACGTTTGATTCCCATCGTCTGAATGATAGGGACAGAATGTGGACAAATTCAAGTACGATAGTTTCTGGAAAGTAAAAAAAAATTCAGCATTTATTAGATATAAGTACACAGAGATGATAATGTGATAACAGGACACAGGTGAGAAGGGCAATAAAAATAAAAAAAAGGCTAAACGTGTCGTGTTGTCACCAACATTAATGCTTCTGGATAACTCTACATATGGCTTAAACGCATTTGTGCTCCCACATATCAACGCGAGATAAATTAGATAACAAGTGGAAAAATATCTTTAGAAAAAACAATCTTGCAGTTTAGCAAACATACGGAAACCAGATTAAATTGCAATCACAAACCCTAACCAAATGAAGCCACAAATTAACATAATTAAGGAAATCACTTTGACATATTATCTCCGCTAAAAGAAAAGGCATGATCAGTTAAATACAATTAAATAAAGAAAGTATAAGTTAAATACTTAGATTAGCCATCTTCATGAAAAAGCAACTATTATATCAAGTTTGCAACAACTTTCATCACAAAATGGAAGCACATGGATGATGAGAGTACAATGACATTCTCCTTTATTACAAGGCCCCTTACTCTGAAAAGAATAAAATTACACTAAATTATATCACACGCATAAACACACACACCGCAAGTTTAACAAAAGATTGTATATATACCAGTGTTATTAATGGCGGATGGCGGTACATGGCATTTTGCCAAAATTCCGCCATTACGTCCGCCATGGCGGCCGCCATGAACGCCATCATTCACAAATTTTGCATAGCAGATTGTTAAAAATCCGCCACGCCATACCGCCATGGCCGCCATTTGATAACACTGATGTATACAAAAAAAATCTTAATCAATCAGCAAAATCTTAGAAGCTAGGACTTCATTACCCCTTTGAAACTAAATCTCAGTAATTCCCAAAACCCAACCCACCTGATTATGCCCTCAATTACATAACATCTCCAATTCACACATAACAGAAACCCTAGATTCACAAAAAATCAGATAAAAGTACAAAAAAAGACATCAAAACACAATTCAGAGACAGACCTACCAGAACCCTATATCAATTTACCGATCCAAGAAGCTCTACAACAAGCAACCACACGAACACGAAAACCTTATTATATCGACAGATCCCATGATAAAACTACAGCTTCTTAATCCATTAACATGGGGGAAACATGAAATATGCGCTTTAAATAGCAAAAAAAAAAATTACAAACGAATTCGATGAACAAATCGTACAGATCGGAAGATTCGAAGCGAAAACCTAGAATTCCTCGGAGTCGACAGATTCGTATGAAAAATGGATCGATGAACCGATGATAAAGCGATTTGTATCAAATAATAGCTGAATTTGAAGATTAAAACGAAAAATTAAAGAAATTCCTAGACTCCATTAAAGGTGATTGAAAGGAAGGAGAAGAATTGGGGGAAATTTTCATCGGGATCATCGCGCTTTTTTGTAGAGATGAGGAATGAGCCGAGTACCAGAGCCCGGTTCAACCCGCACGTGCCGAAAAACAATATTTAAAAGAAAAGAAAAAACAGTAAACCAGTAGTAAATGACGGTAATCCAACTAGTTTAGGAGTGACTTGTTATTATTACTATGTGCGATCCACGAGACATAGATATTAAATAAGTTATTTTCACAGCTTTATCCGTTTAAGTCTAAAAAGTAACAGGATTATTATTTATTTTCTACCTATTTTAAAGTCTAAAAAACAATAAGGTTATAGTTTTTTTTTCACATCTGACATAGATATTAAATGAGTTATTTTCATTGTCTTGTCTATTTAAGTCTAAAAAGTAATAGGGTTATTATCAATTTTCTACCTCTTTTAATCAATCTTAAGTCTAAAAAACAATAAGATTATAAGCATTTTTTCCACATCGTTTTTTTAGCCAAAACATTAAATATGAACATGTTAGAGCTACCTCGTAAAATAATTAATATAATATCTCACTAAAACATTTATACTAATAAAAACTTAATTTTAGCATATAAATTTATCCATTGATATAAGAGAAAGTAACAGTTTTACTTATTCTTGTTCATCATATAATATTTAATTATTATTTTATTATATAATAACAAGACTACTGTTAAATAGTGTAGTAGAATTGTTATAAAATTATATGAATTAATTTATTTTACAATATGGATTTATTATCTTTATGATTTGGTAATATAACTATAATATATTCTTAATGATATAGTAATATGAGATATGAATTTACACAATACTATGGCTTTATTCATTAATGTTAAGATATTGAATTAGGTAATATCCCCTCTATATATAATTCTCGAATGTGCTGAGCCTAAGTGGCAGGCTCGCATGCTTCGTAATCCTAAGTGTCAAAATTCCATACTTTGTTATTTGGCTTGGATAGATTTAATTTAATTCCAATTCAAAACTAATTAGGTTTGGATTACCATAAATATGCTGATTTATTTATGATCATTTTAGATGTATTAATTGTATTTTAGTATCATTTTCTATTATAACTATTGAATTGTAAATGTATTTTAAATGTTGACAACATTTTGTATTTCTTATCGGTTTTACATATATAATGTGTCAAATGAATCATCTTTTGATGAACTTCGATTTGACATCCATATTGTATATATAAAATAAATAAATTGTATTTATATTTACAATAATAATCAAATATTCATTAAAATTAATTAAAAAATAAAATTATTTCTCAATTAGTATATTTATGTTTAATGTAGTTATATATTATAAAGTAGAAAAATTACTATAATATAACACACATAAGTTGCACAAGTAACAAGTGTCATACTAAAATAATACTAAAAATTACATGAATTTCTCCCTCTAAAAATGCTCCATAACCAAATCAAGAACCAAGAACACCATCACTCTTAAGAACCTTCTTTCAAGGGCTCGACTTCTCTACTTCTCCTCCGATCTCTAGTCGCCATTTTTAAACCATACCTCTCGAAAATATCACCCAAATCAAACAACCCCACCTCCCTAAACTTCCTAGCCATGGACTCGAACATGGCAACACCTTCTTCGTTCGAAAAACAATGCAAAAATTTATTATAATCGAATCTCGGCACTTCAACCCCTCTATCAATCACCCTCTCCACGTACTTGCCCGCATCCAACGGCTTTCCGGCCTTGACCAAACCCCCCACGAAAATAGTATCGAAGTTGACCAAAGGATCCTCCCCTTTTCTTCCCCTCTTCCCTAAATGCCCTTGCAACAACATGATATACGTATGCATTGTAGGCTCACACCCCCTTCTTATCATCTCACGAAAAATTTCCGTAGCCTCGCTCGCCTTTTTTAGCTTCACGAGACCCTTGATCATCCCGTGGTACAAAGATATGTCCGGATTCTCAATGTCTTTGAAGATTTTGTGAGCCTCGTTCACCCT
The DNA here is from genome assembly GCA_902706635.1 of Striga hermonthica. Taxonomy (NCBI): domain Eukaryota; kingdom Viridiplantae; phylum Streptophyta; class Magnoliopsida; order Lamiales; family Orobanchaceae; genus Striga; species Striga hermonthica. The sequence goes on along the minus strand of CACSLK010027837.1, from coordinate 11,610,243 downwards.
TCCTCGGCTCAAAAGCCCGTAAACAATTGACCCAAATATCTCGTTATCGGGCTCTATCCCTCTCATACGCATTTCGTCGAACACGACGTGTGCTTCTCCCATTTTGGCTTTCTTGCAAAGCCATTTGATCATGAGCTTGTAAGTTGAAAGGCCCAAACACTCGATTCTTTTAGCCCGGGTGTCGTGGAAAAGCTTGAAACCATCGTCAAACTTATTCTTCTTGAAAAGGGTCTCCAACATGACCTCAATCGCGTTCACGTCCGGCTCGAGACCCTCATCCACCATTAAATTCCACAACTTCGAGGCCTCGATTAAGTTGCCCACATCGCAAAAACCGTAGATCAACCATCTGTAGGTAATCGCATCGGGCTTGATCCAATCTTTCAACTTAGTCACAACATGATTAGCCTCCAAGACAAGCTTTTTTTTGCATAAAAACTCAACAACTATGTTAAAGGTCTCAACTTTATACACATACCCGAACCCATTCATCAAATGGAAAAACTCGACACATTTTTTCAGCTCCCTAGCTGCAGCCAACGTTCTTAAGGCAATTATGTAGGTCTTGACGTTGACCAGACGGAGTTGACCGATTTCCCGGCAGAGTTCCCAGAAAAGGTCGATGTTTCTTGATTTTCCGACAGCGTCGAGGATCTTGTTGAAGGTGGTGGGTGTGTGGGCGAAACTGGGTTGGGATGTGGAGAATAAGTGAAATCTGTAAATGGGCTGCCATGAATATGGGAATTTGTTGCAGACTTGGAGGAAAAACTCGTGGCTGAGATCGAATCGCGTTTTGGTGAGGCTGGCATGGAGCTTAGTGTTTGGGGCGTTTTGCTGCTGGTAGAGGACTGTACAGACTCGGAGGAGGTGTGATTCGTTGATCGGTGATGTGGGGTTTGCGGCCGGTGGCGGTGGAGCTCCGGCGGGTGGTGCGGCGGTGGTTAGGGATTGGAGGCGGAGGTGGAGGATGTTTAGGGGAGGTCTGGGGATTTTCGTGAGTCGGAGCATTTGGGAGCCTGCGTGTTGGCAAATTTGAATGTTAAATAATAGGGTAAAAAACTTTTTTGCCATCCGAACTATCACGGTTTTAGCGCTTTATCATATGAACTGTTATTTGCCAAAAACTACACGTTTGTTTCACTTTATCCTCCAAACATATATCATATGAACTGTTTTTTGGCAAACCACCATATAAACTACACGTTTGTTTCACTTTACCCTCTAAACATATATTATATGAACTGTTTTTTTGGCAAACCACCATATAAACTACACATTTGTTTCACTCTACCCTCCAAACATATAAACTATACGTTTGTTTCACTTTGCCCTCCAAAACCGTATTTAAAGTGGTTTTGTAACAAAAATTGCATGGCTCTTGAAATATACAAAACAAATGTTGTATAATTTCTTTAACACGGCATGCAGAAGTAAACGCTTGATGTTGAAGTAAAAGGAAACAGCCATATCAACAACTATTCTAAACATGAGCTTCATTCATATGGATCATGAGTTCACAACATCAACTACTCACATACAAGCTAAAAGGAAATACAAGGAAGTCTTGATGTTGAAGTACAAAACCGAATTCCATCACAAACTATCGATGGCGAGAAGATGAGACTAGTACAAAGTACAAGAGATTCTTAGCAACAAGAACAAAAATCGGGTCAAAAAGTTGTCGGAAAATATAGTAGACACATTCAACATTCAACAACCGACCTTAGTCGCTCGAAAAATTTAGCATTTGCAATTTTCTCAGTGCAATAACCTTATCCTCAGCTTTAACGAATTCCGCTATCAGCTTGGAAACAGCTTCGGGCTTCTCTACATGAGGAATGTGGCCGCAATCTTGTATTTGCCGCAAAATTGCATTCGGTAATTCACTATGTAGTCTCTGTTTAAGTAAAATTCTCACTTTATTTATTTATTTATTTTTCTACCCATGTGTTTGGGGAAATGAAAAACGAAATAAAAATGAAGCGGTACTTACGACTGCAAGCTTATAATCAATAATTTGATCGTTTTCTCCCCATATGATAAGTGTTTTCTGTTTTACCTGCACAACTTGCAAAGTTAAGCAAAGAGAACAGATAAGTACATCAACTATTGAGTTCGTTTTTCACAAACCTGCTTGATTTGAGCACTAACACTATAGCCTCCACTCATCATAAAATCAACAGTAGCATCTGCCCACCAAGGCAATGAACAATGAAGGCGGCCGATCTGAGGCAGCATTTTTGACAAATTAATTGTAGTAATTCGAAGTGACGATATCGAAAATGCCAAATGTTTTACAAGTGTTAGAAGAATCTATTCGTATATAACCTGTCATGATATTCTATATGTTCGAAAGTGTGGCAACTTACATTTGTCCAATCCAAGCAGGTTTCCCAAGGCAATAAACCGTTGAACGCCAGTGATGTTGCATAGATACGCAAAGGTAAGCTCCTTAAGAGATACACCTGCCGAAAAAATATTAACATGAAAACACAAAAATATAATTATCATTCTCGGTAGCAGAGCCACTTAAAAAGATGGAAAAAATGAAAAGAAATATGATAATGCCATAGTAAGTAATGTAAAAAACCGTAACGAATATAGAGAAATCTTGACGGTCAAATTTTTTCCAAGTCGTTCAAGATATTCAACTTAAAAAAAAAAAATCTATGAAGCCCGTGAATATATTAAGAGATAAATATTTGAATATTGTCTCATATATACAAACACAAATGTCAAACTCACCCCAGCATATGCAAGCAATTTAGGTAACTTAGCAAGCTCCCCGGTACCATCGGCATAGACACTTGCATCTATCAAAATCAACTTATCAACCTAAAAATTAAATAAAACAGAAAACACATATTAAAAAAAAAATGCAATATCAGTGACGGTTATAACATGGTTTTTCTTCTTCCTCGTTTTTTCAATAAAACAAAGCTATAAGGATTCATGCGTTTAGTGCTTACAGCTTCTGGATAGGTGACTGCAAAGTCAATGGCAATGGCTGCCCCAAGACTAGGTCCGACTAATACCATTGGGCGTTTGATATATGAACTCCAAAACTGAGAACGAGTAACATGGACACGAATTTGAATCCCAATCGATTCAATTTCATAACCAAAAAAGTAAAGGATAGTGTAAAGTGGACACCTGATAAAGATGATCACGCTTTGAAACAACACTGCATGGAAGAAGCTTCTCTAATATTTAGCAAAATCAGAGAAGAGAAGGTTAACAAGATGCTCTACAGGACGAGAAATCTTTTTCGTTATTTAAACCTCATTATTATAAGAAAGAAAAGAAGATAAAACTTGCCCAAATCAGAGAAGCCCCAGCCAAGCACATCAATAGCCCAGGTTTCTAGCCCATGTTCTTCAAGCAAAGGAAGTGTACATCTCCATTCTAAACACGAGCTGTGACGAATAATAAGTGAATGAACCATGATGAAAAATGACAGTGAAATGTGTTTCAAAAGCTCTTAACAATATTCGACACCCCACAGACCTATCAAAACCGTGAAGAAGAACTAGCGGGCTTGCATCGAGCTGCGTTTTCGGCTTCACGCAGCTACTCATCAGGCAAGTCTTGGACAAATTTAGCTGCAGAAAAGGGGGAAAATAGTAATAATAATAATTAAAAAAAAAAAAAAGTTCCCTCAATTTAACTAAAAAGTAGAAACAGAGAACTAAAAGGGTCTTGGGAAATGGTTACTATTTAGAAATAATAACTTTTAGTACAAGAGGGCTACAAATTCCGGCGGAATGGTTCCGTAACGGGACCGTAGTGTTTCCCTTAAATTACGCATGCATTGCCGCAAATTATAATCCAATAATACCAAGATAACAAAAGGGCATAAAAAATGTGCACAAACAAAGGTCCTGATCTGTGAAGAGTAATTATACTCAAACTACACCACATATCAACCATGCGATGCAAAACCCATTAACAGCACAGGTCAAACGCACAGAGAAAAATGGAAATCGAAGATGCCAATGAGAAAAATCGGAATACGCACAGTTCAAGTAAATTGCTTCACATCCCAATTACACCATTAGAGGAAAAACCCTGAAAAAGGATGTAAAACCTTACATGGACAGGCAACCTCTCGATTCTTGAGGCGAGCGTTCTGGCGAATGGATCCTTAACACTCTCCACCTCCTTGGGAAGAAATGCGGGAAATTCAGCCGCAGAAACTCTGAAATTGTGCTTTCCGTTTGACCTAACGGCCGTGCATTTTCCGGCGTGGAGGAAAATCGGCGGAGCTACGAGGAGACTGGCGGCGAGCATGGTGGGTCACCGCCGGAGTCCCGGCCTAGTAAATGGGACTTGCGTTTTCTTCGATGAATGTGTTGTGATTTGTAAACTGTGAAGTTGATGTCATTCAATAAAATAATTAGAACTCAAAAGTTTAATAAAATAAAAAAAATATAAACAAGAGGGCATTTGGTCTAGTGGTATGATTCTCGCTTAGGGTGCGAGAGGTCCCGAGTTCAATTCTCGGAATGCCCCATTAAAATTTTTCTTTTGGTCAGTTTATTTCGTGAATAATTCTTGCCCCATTTTAATTTTTCTTTCGGTTAGTTTATTTCGTCAATATGTCACCAAATGAACCGAGCCAATAATTGGCTTTTGTCGTGTTAGGCTCGATATTTTGGACTGTTGTTTGAGCTCCTGCTCGAGCTTGAAAAGCCGAACATTTTCAGATTTGGCTCGACTCAACAAAAAAGTAAGCACTCAAGAATAGGTCAAATGTTATTCGAGTTCGACTCAATTTTTTCATGGAAAAAAAAATGATTAGGAGTTTTAAGATAATTTTACGTATATCCAACCAGTTTGTCCAACACTCGGGCTTAGAAACTATAAATCGACTTGATTGAACTCGACAAGACTTGAAATTGTAAATTGTGAGTGCGAGCCTATAAGACAAGGTTTTGATAAAGATAACTTGCCAAGTTTCAATGGGGAGTAGAGATGATGGGCAATGTCCAACAACTGCAAGAACAAGAGAACACCAAAAGAGAGAAGAAGGAAAAAAAAAAAAAAAATGAAATGATAGGAAAAAAGAGGGGAAGAACGTTTATGGATGTTAAAGGTGTGATTGGATATGAATTTGATTTGATTTTGATTGATTTATTTATTAACCGTAGTTAATTTTGAAAAAGATAATACGTTTAGTTGTTGGTGTGATTTTGAGTTTATGTTAAAATGATATTTAAAATAAAATAAATAAAGTTGATATAATTCAGACGTAATAGAGATATAATGTGAAATGATGCTTAGTTAAAATTATATAGGGGATGAATAGTGAAGTAAAATTGATGTGATGAGTAAGAATAATTGATTGATATTATTTAATTATATTAATAATATCGAGTATAGTTGAGTTTGTTAAAGTTGAGTTAAAAATAAAAAAGAAAAGTAGAGGTACAAGAATTAAAAAAAGCAATGTTGCTTCGGACTTCTCAAGTCTTCGGCCTTGCTTACAATGTTGCCTGGCTTAGGTTGCTATTTTCATATCTCTAGTGTGAAGTGTGGCTTGCTTTGTGTTTTGTTATTCTTATTAGTGTGTTTTATTCTCCCATGTGGGAATTATGTTTGTTTTGGTTTTATTTTCATGTTGGTTTTTAGATTCGGATTTAGGGTTTGAGGTGCAGTTTTCCTAAATTTAGCTTTGAAACTGGTTTATTTCACATATTTTAGTTGCTTCTTGTTTTTAAATTTTGTTAGTTATAATCATATATCATTCTGAAAAATAGAAAGGAAAAAAAATGTCGGTGCGAAAAGTAAGGTAAAAGACTTTGATTCAACTATTTTGTTTAACCCATTGTTACACGAGTCAGGTCAGGTTGGGACGGGGCAATGTCAATATTCGAACTTATGTTGTTTGTGAAACAGTGCAGACTCAATGTGGTCTGCCAAATATGAGATGAATCCGACCTACTCCAGATACTTCAAATTGAGTTGGACTAGGCCAAGACAAATCCGAGTTAAACTATCATTCATTGTTCAACTCGCGAACCGGCTTGTTTTTTTTTTCAAACCCAAGAGTTTGAGTACACACATTTTTATTCAAAAATAAGACACATCAAATATATGAATTTTTGGAATATATCTGGATCGTTTTGTGATTTGATTGGGAAAATAGGAGCATGTGGAGTGCGTGAAACACAATGGATTTCTTGGTCTTCCCCGGCAGAGGGCGAATTGAAGGTCAATACAGATGGAACCTTTGTCCCGGTGATGTGGATGGCGAGTGCGGGTGGTGTCATTCGAGACCATTCTGAGAATTAGGTGAGGGGCTTTCTGATGAATATCGGATTATGCTCTATCGTAAGTGCAGAGTTATTGGGGTTGTTTTAGGGCCTCCAGTTGGCTTGGGATATTGGGGCCCGAAGAATTAAAGTTGAGGTTGACAACTGGAGCATCATGATTATGGTCGCGGACGAGTCCTATTGTGGACCTTATGGGAGCATTTTGCAGGGGGTTCGAGAACTAATGGGGCGGCATTGGTCCGTGGAGATTGTGTATGGATATCAGGAAACCAATTTTGCTGCGGACTATTTGACTTCTTTGGCGGCTAAGAGTCCGGGTGGTCTTCACAGGCTGGAGTATCCTCCTCGGGGTGTGGGATTATGGATATGGTCGGTGTTTCCTATCCTCGGAAAGTTCTTAGATAGTTTGTTGCGTAGGGTTGCCTCTTTTTCTTGTACCAAAAAATATAAATAAATAAATAAATAAAAATCAAATATAATCTTATAAGTGAAAAGCAAACATAAGGGTCCTTAGCTCAGTGGTAGAGCATTTGACTGCAGATCAAGAGGTCACCGGTTCGAACCCGGTAGGGCCCTTATTTTATTCATATCTTCTTCCTTTTTCTTTTTTTTTTTTTTTTCCCGATAATTAACTTTTAGGATCAATATATATTTCGCTAACTTTCTTGCACAATATCTAATAACTTGAGTTAGTTGGTATATTAATAAATGAGCTAAAATTTGAAATCTTGGGTTGCTCAGTAAGTATATCAGTAAACTGAGTGTAATTTACACACATGTATTCCAGAATTATTGTATATAAAAATGATGTTTAATATCAGGATAATTTTAGCTAAATAATTTACAGTTTGAACGTCTGGAAACGAAATTAATTTGAACAATTTTATTTGGAAACGAAATTACATTAGCTAAAAATATATATTGACAAAAAGGTCTATTTGGAAAAAAAAAATATTGTATTAAAGCCCCCGGCGAGGATCGAACTCGCGACCTTTCGCTTACGAAGCGAACGCACTACCACTATGCTACGGAGGCGATTTGTGTATTTAGAAATGCGTATAAAATATGGAACTTTGTAATAGAAAGTAATAAGATATGAGCAAACATAGGAGGAGATGAAATCATTGTCCTTAATATTGTAATGTTCGTTCGAACACCAATTTTGATCTATAAATTTATTTTTACCGATCAAAAAAAGTAAAAAATAAAATAATAATAATAATATGATAATATAGTACACACAATTCATTACCATTTATCTGTACAAAAAGATCAGCATCAGATAAAAGCAGCGGGCATGTCTTCATTTGCTAATTATTGGTCCACAAAAGCCCGCAATTTAATTTCATGTGAAACACACAAAATAAAAATAGGGCTAAATAATTAAAAATTAAAATAAAATATCAAAACCAATTTCATTAATTTGAACAATAATTTAGGGAGATTCTACGGTCCTGTGATGGAATCATTCCGTTAGAGTTTGTAACCGTTAGATCAACTATCCACGACGATTATATAATGATCTAACGGTTATAAATCTCGACGGAATGGGTACGCATGATACGCAGCACATGAAAGTCCTCATTCATGTCATGTCATCATATGGTGAGAAAGTCAGACAGAGAATAAAGTTTTGTTTGAAAAATAACATTCCAAAGTAAATAAAAATAAATAAATAAATAAATAAATACTAACAAGAAGCATTCAAAGACACTGCAATAGTGTAAGGGAAATTATTTAATTTGGACCACTTGCGAATTTAAGGAACTTCATTTTGGCTTTTATGGAGATTATAAAATTATATGAATTAAAGGAAAAAAAAATATATATCTGAAATATTAATTTTAATTGAGTTGGGACCAAAACCTTTTCGTGTAGCACTATTATAATTATTATTATTATTATTATTATTATTATTATTATTATTATTATTATTATTATTATTATTCCCATTAGTTAGGAAGTTCAAATTTCTTTGGATGTAAATAATAATAATAGTAGTAATAACAAAAATAAAATAGTAAATAAAATATTGAAAAAGAAAATAGATAAACACACGGGCACACAAAATTTTGGGCCACCAAATTGACTAGACAATTCTATTTGACACTACATTTTCATGACCAATTTATCAAAGTCCATTATCTTTTTTCATGAAATAAATTGGTTTCACCTAGCGCTGCACACCAACCAAGCGACTCGCGAGCGTTCGAGTTAAAGCTAGACTCGAGCTTGAGCTTGACCGAACTCGAGTCGAGCTCGACCCAAATTTTACATTGTCGAGTGGCTCACGAACAGTTCAAGATATATTAATGTTAAACTACTAAAATATCTCTTGTATATGTATGTATCATAATATTAATATATATACTTAATGGTAATTTTACAAAATTGCTTGAATTTTTTTAACCGAACTCGAGCATTTTGAGCCGAGCTCGAGCTATTTTATTTTCTTATCGAATCGAGCTCGATCTCGCAGCTAAAAAAAAAAAGTCAAACCTGCTCGATAAGACCAATGCACGACTCGACTCGTTTGCAACCCTAATTTTACCGTTAAATCGAATAGCGTAAAATAAAGAAACAAATATAATCAAAATTAGGGATCACCCAAACGAACCCTAATAAAATCAACTAAGTTAGGTACTGATTTATTACAAGACAGAACGTGCACGTGAGAGTAGGGTTAGGATGAAAAGCACACAATTATGGCTATTTTTGAAGACGACAATCATTTTTTATTTTTGTTGGTATTTTTTATCCTAAAATGGATAAGAAAATGAACTGGAGATTATTGTATAATCGGACCAGCATGTTTGTCCCATGGTTGAACTTCCCAAATAATAATAATAATAATAATAATAATAATAATAATAATAATAATAATTTCATTTGAACTAAACTATTAATGATAATATCATGTGGTGTACTTTAATTATCTACTAGTGTGATACCCGTGCGATGCATAACCAAGTTTTATTAAAGTAAACATTTAGATTTCAGTGATTGGATTATTGGAAGAAAGTAAAGCACATGTATTAGAATAAACAAAATGTAACTTATATATTATTAAATACGTTGTTGTACACAACGTTATTTGTATGGTCTTTTAGTGCATCGTCTATCACTAAAAATTATATTAGGATTTGGGATAGACTTAAATAAATCAATTCATTATTTAGCAGCATATATATATATATATATTTTAAATGTATACAATCATAATTTATTGTAAGTGTATGCAATCAATTTCAAATTTGTATTTTAGAGGATTAAACAAAATCCAAATTTTTAGGATGTTCCAATCCGATTTTTTCTTTTTTTTTTGAATTGCAAATTAATATTATCTGACTCTATTTTATGTTTAAAAAAATCTGAACCAAAGAAAATAATAGCCAAATGATAAGAGATTTTTAAATTTTAATTTTTAATTTGAAATTGGGCTCGATTTCTATGCAATTCGATTTTTTTAATAAACATGATATGTTGCAATTAGGTAAACATACATGTTATAGTATTTTGCCTAATTCAAAATTCTTGATTTTATGGTAAACTTATTTTTTTAATAAAAAATGAGAGAATTTTCACTTTTACAAAATTGTCATGCTGAATTTTACATAACTTAACCCGATGAGTAATGTTATATGTACATAATATTGTACATAGGGTGTACATAACACTCACATTGAGTAGGACCCACCAAAAATTAAAAATTAAATGGACCTCACTACATGTGAGAGTTATGTACAACTCTATGTACATTTATTATGTACACATAACATTACTCTAACCCAAGGTTTTAAATAGCAGGCTAAAATGTTTATGGCACTGTAGCTATAGCGGGATTTAGCGGCTAAATTGCACATGAATACAAATAGCGGCATGCTGCCAAAAAAAACTATTTCTCAAATAGCGGTAACTTTAGCGAGCTATTTATTTCCTTGCTCTAACCCGATTTCTATGCAATCCAATTTTTTGAATAAATAATTAATCTGTTCCATTAGTAAAATATATATGTGATAGCATTTTGCCTAATTCGAAATTCCTCATTTTATGATAATCCCTTTTTTTAATAAAAAAATGAAAAAAAAATGACTTTTGCAAAATTGTAAGCATCATTCAAAATTTACCTAAATTAAATCTACAAAACACATGAATTTAGTGTGCATATATAGCTGATTGATTTTTTAGGAATAAGTTAAAAATATGTCAAAAATAGAATGCAATAAATGCTGGTTACTATTTTTGGTAAATAAATAGACGATTTATTCATGTGTATATCTATATCTATATAAATATAAAAAGGTTTGACATTTACCTAAAAAAGTAACTATTTTCCCGCCTAAAGAATTCAATTTAACTTTTTTAGTAATTTTTTGTTATGGCGGTCATTTTTAAAATTCGAATCAAATCAGTCAATAAATCTGTACAAATTTGATTTGGTCAATAAATGCAGCTGAATGTATATTGTTTGAATTGTGTGCGATATGGCAATTACAAATAAGTTATGTAAGTAAATATCATAACAAAATATCTTCCCATAATATCTTTCCATCCTCGAAATTTCCTTTCCTTTGCAATAATAGAGCAAAAAAAATCTGCATTATTTTATCACAATAAAAAAAAAAAAACATGTGGAATAATATCAATAACAAATTGATTTGGCAAATCCACAATATACAGGGGCGTAACCAGAATTTTTTTTAACCTGGGACTGCATATTATTGTAGCTATTATTGGAATCTTGTAGACATGGTCATGGGCCTACCCTACATGTCGGTTCGGCCCAAACCGACACAAGCAGACCCGTTGACCATGGGTCTTGAACAAACCCGTTGTTTTGACAAGTTCGGTTCATGTACAATACTTTATAATTTATACATTTTGAACATGCAGTTTTGGTTCCGAACTGAAACCGGAACCCGAGGTTCGTTTTTTTTTTAAATATTATTCTAATTATTTTGTATTTTTTTAATGAACCGGATGACCAGTAATCAACAATTCAATGAACCGACCCGTACATATGTTCGCGTCGGTTCAGGGTCCTCCAACTCTCGGCCCGGTATCGACGGTTTTGGCCTTTAACTGGTTTTGGTAGGATTATAAACAAATTATCTGCTAACATATGTTGGTTTGAATTGGAAAAACTCAATCTCGAATCGTTTATATATTTAAACAAGCCAAACTCAAATAACTAATCGAACTTGTCGATCAAACAAATAAAGTCGAACATGTTTGCAATCAACTCTGTACGAGTTTTCTCTTTGTCTAGGAAATGATATCGAATTAATTATTGGAGGCGAAAGAAAAAAAATGAAAATGGATAACGGACTGTAGAATGAGACGAATCCAATTAAATAGCCCGCTGGAGAAGTCTGTGTCAAGCTTAATTATCCAGCTCATTTGATATTTGCAAGTCAACCCATTAAAAATTTAAAAGACAAGAGTGTGTTGGGCCACATTATAAACTCAATTGATAAAAGTCTAATAAGGTCACAATTGGCATTGACAATAAAGGATTATCTTTTTTTCCTCACTATAATCATCATTTTTCCACCATTGTCGTCAGATAACAAATTTTAACATGAAGATAATCTTGAGTCATTCAGCCCAAAAATTATATGGGGCTACATAATAAATTACATGGGGCTAATGGGTCTATGTATAAATTTTTTTAGAAAATAGGATTAGCAAAAATAAGGGAGCAAAAAATTACATGGGGCTGGAGCCCACCCTAGCCTTAGGGTGGCTCCGCCCCTGACAATATATATTTCGAACGTATATTTCTTTTTTAAAAAATCAGAAAGGAATCATATATATGTCTAAAAATATGGTCAAACACCTATAAACTCTTATAAATATTGTCATTATCTCATAATTCTTTTTGTACAAATAATTTCACTCATCCCTTTGTTATTCTCTCATATACATGTCATCCATGCAGATAACATATTTTTGCACACCTTTGAGAAAGAGTAACTGTAGATTTGTCTTTAGTTCGAGTAGATGTATATGAAAAATACAATTTTCTGTTTTGATTATGTATATTTGTATCTATGTTATGTTGTTTTCTATATAAAAATCAGTTCTAATATAGATGTTCTAAAAAAATTGCAAGGGTTCAAAGGATATCTATGAAAGATGTCCATTCTCTTTTTTAACACATTACCTGTATTGTCAACAGTTTTACCTGTGATTTTCTTTGTATATTGTATAGTCCATCAATTTGGCAGTATCATCATCCTCGCACAGTAAAAATTAAATGATGTAAGCAATTGTTGCACTTTTGTTTCTATATAAATATGCATCATTTCAATCAAATGTTAATTTGTACACATTCATTTACTATCAAGTAGAATTAAAAAATGTTTAACAGACATTGATATATCATCATGAAACAATAAACATTAATTATTAATCTATCATTAAGCTAAAAAAGCATGGCAGTAATAAAAATTTCGAACAAAACATCATTTTTGAAAATTTCTGGAATGTGACAATAGAAAAACTAAAAAAAAAAAAAAAAATGAATTGAAAAAATACATCATGTTATTTGCTCGGAAATTTATGAATCCATATGAGACATAAATGTATCATTTCAAATTTTAAGATGAGAAAACAATCTTGTGAAAACCGAAATCCATTGTTTCGTCTTCACAAAATTGGAAACATCAGTGACGATTTCAAACACAAAACAAGAAAAGAAGATGAAAATTAGGAAATCACAATTAGGATTTGTCAAATTTTGGACAAATATCCAAAATGGGGTGAGAGAACTGAGGCAACGACTGAAATGGAGAAAGAAATATTGGAAACTCTACTTTTCATCTTTTAATTCTATTCGAAGGGTCTTTTGACCTCAGCCGTTCGTTTTACGTTGACTTATTTTAGACCGTCCGAGTAATATGGAGATGTTTGTTATAGTTTAGGAATTTGGTTGGTGCGTTTTGTTACCACAATAATAATAATAATAATAATAATAATAATAATAATAATTGGTCGAAACTAAAACTTCATTTGGGTTGAATTGATTTATTAAAAAAAAAAATTGTCCCAATCAATCATTCACATGATTTAGGGTTAGTCAGACCATTTATGTTTAATTTTTGTAGCCCAATTGCTCATATATTGGTCTTAACCTAATATAATAAGGGGGTGTCTATATGTACACCCCCTTGTGTGTAAAAAAGGGGTGTACATATAGCATTGTCCTTTGTGTAATTTATTAAAAAGGGGTGTACATATAGCATTGCCCTATAATAAATTAGACTGAATTACATTTCATTATATTAAATTTATTGTATTATATAATTAAATCCAAATTGTTCATAATTACTTTTCATATCTATTAATTAATCTATTTTTTTCATCAACAATACTGTAAATATTTATATTTTACAGGATTTAGTAGACCATCTCCTGTTACTAGATCATCTTTTTTTCCTCAAAACAACAATCATTGTTTGGGTAATGTTTCATATGCAATGACCATAGACAAGAGTCGGGTTAATCCTTATCTCCTGTTGGTTTATTCTTGAAGAGACATTTTTTTTAGTCATGGTCTCGCCTTACTAATAGTAAGTGTTTCAAAATTTTAATTTATTGTGGACAGTAGGGTTTGCCAGAAAATCAAACTATGAATGATGTGTACATATAAGTGTTTAATAATATATGAAATGCTCGAATTTAAATGGTATTAGTTTTATTTGGTATGGATAGAAGTGTATTTGAAAATTTTGAAACAAAATAGGTGGTATGAATTTTATTTGGTATGAATATGAAAGTGGAATTTTAGGTTGTTTTGCTATAAATTTAAGGTGATATGATTCTCAAATTTTAGCATATTTCCATAATAAATTGTCATAAGATATGAATGATAATCAGCAAATTGTATTACATATGGATAAAACCATTCTAAATATAAAATAATTCTTAATAATTTCATTATTTTTTTTAATATATAGATAAATTGTATTACATATCGATAAATTGTATCACATATTGATTTCATACTTTTATTTTATAAATATTATTTAATGAGCATTTTTAATTTATAAATATTTATGAATTTCTCTTACTCGTGCATCGCACGGGATCCGTACTAGTAATGTAATATATGTGTTATAATCGCATCTAAAATAGTTTTGATTAAGAATTCGAGAATATTCTAACTTAATTGCATGATGTTTGGTGTTAATCCTGAATTTTAGAGACTTATATTTTATAGAGACGTTATCTTGCAAGTCAATTGATTATAAAATATTATTGGCGAATTTTGGTGATTTTATTTTGTGAAATGGGAGGATTAATTATTATTTGTTCACTGGATTAATTTAATTATATATCAATTATTGACTTTGACATGAAGTAATAATTTAAGAATGTAAATGATGAAGTACTGATTTTCATATGATTTAAAAACTGCAAATTGATGATTAATAAGGAGTTAATTAAAAGTATAACATAATCAAGAGTTAATTAAACAGTTAGGCATAATGCCATGTTCTAAGAACAGTTCTTAATTGGTGATAATTAGATATTAAATAAGAAAAATAAGATAAGTAGTTTTGAATAAGACAAATGCCAGAATGTATGTGAAACATATATTTTACTTGCTTAATTGTACTTTCTTCAATGATCAAAACAAACGTAGGATTTAGGTAAGGAAAAAAATAATAAAATCTCATTTTATGGAACTATGAGCACAAATTAAGTTGTAAACAAGTCGAGTCGAGTATGGTTCGTTAAGTTAACCCAATAATCGAACTAGCGACAAGTTAAGCTCGAGTCTTGACGAGACAAATTATGCTAAAAGTTCAAAAAATTAGGTAAAAACTCATATTTTTCTACCAATCAAGTCATCGCGTTGACGAAACTTTCTTAGAAAAATATTAATATCATTTCACACCAAATTTATTGTTAAGCTTTACCAATATTAATGTACAGATACAAAATATATATATATATATATATATATATATATATATATATATTATTTTTGTTGGAGTAATATGTAATAAAGTTCTCCCGTAAGGGAGCGTGTCGTAGGGGAGTTGTGTATTCTCCAGCTGTGGAACTTGTTAGTTTTTTCGTGTTTTGTTTGTGGTTGCGTTGTAGACAATTATTAGCTTCTAGGCTGGTCTTCGAATCTTTCCTCTCGCTAGATTCAGCTCATGTGTTGTTTTATTCAGCTACCGGGCTGTTTCTCTCATTGTATTGATGTGTTTTTGTTATAAAATTTTCTATAGTTCCGACCAAAAAAAAAAAAAGTAATAAAGCCAATTTATATAACAATAAGTTCGTTATCATTGTCCATTGATTGTGTACCTGCAACTTGTGGATGGAGTAGTAATATATATATTTATATATATAAAATAATAATGTATAATGCCTCAATAATACAACATGAGAATTTAATTTTCTACCACACACATTGTCTGTTTATTTATTTTTTTTGCCAAGAAAAATGGATGTTTCACTATTTGGTGGATTCAAACTACTTGACATGGTAATTGATTTATGATTTCCAACTACCTGTGGTACTTATTTAAGATCATTGTTTGAGTAAATAACATTGGATGAAGACCACATAGAGATTGGAATTTGCAGGGGTTCATTTCTTGAAAATTTGATAAGTTTTATGGACTATTTTGTAATTCTAAAAATTTTAGCTTATTGCAACTAAGGGCTGATGGTGATCATTTAATTTTTAAGTCAATATTTCTGTCACCCCGCCACATAAACCACAATCACGCGATGTCGTGTTTAAAAATGCCACGTCACGATTTTATCCAGGGTGCAGATAAAAAATGACCAAAATTGATTAAATTGCCAAATTACTGGACTCAATTTGAAAGTGGTCAATGACAAGGTGGAAAATTGGACTTTGGTCCAATTATAAGACCAATTTTGAATTTTTGCACAAAAAGTATATATGATCATTAACTATTAGGAAAGCTAACAAAAGTGATTGTATTTAACCTTTTTGCTATGAAGCCAACAGTTGGCTCCATAGTGGAGCCAACCTTCTATATATATACAACAAATAAACCTACCATAAAATTATATTAGTTTTATTTAAATAATCAGTGAATATGGTAGGTTTACTTGTTGTATATAAAAGGTTGGTTCCATTATCGAGCCAACTGTTGATTTCATAACAAAACCGTAATTTGTAGTTTTCAATAGTTAATTGCAACTATGATTGTACATCATCTCAAATAAAGGCAATAATGTGTGCCTTTTACCACTTTACATGGTGCAAAACTGAGCAACAAACAGAATAAATGCATTAATATATCACTACTAACTACTAAGTGACAAAAAATTTATGAAAGCATTTGATGTAAGTTAATGGAATTCTATGAAGGTGAAAAAGGTTGAAAAACTTGTCTTTAATTAGTTAGCCACATGCTGGCTAGTCACAAGATTGGTGGTTTCATAATAAAAGTGAGAGCCTTTTTTTGGATGGTCAAGAAGTGTTAAATAAAGCTAAAAAAAGGTTATGTCAAGAAATAGTTAGTTGACAAATAATAGTTAGTTTTGATATTTATTCCCTCTTTTTTTTACCTTTCATTTTATTTATCCATTTATTATTATTATTATTATTATTATTATTATTATTATTATTATTATTATTATTATTATTATTATTATGGTGTCTTTTAATTATCCTTTGTTATGATATTTCAAAATATTTAGAACCAAATGGATTAATGTGTGCTGTATATACATTGGTCATGCTTCATGCTACCTTCCAAATGGAGTAAACAATGTAAGGTCCCATATATAACATAAATAATGATAAAGACTTTTAATTATAACTTGAATTCTTGATGTGTCAATAAAATATGTGGGGCTGTGATTAGTGAGGAACTCATCACATATTATCTTTAGCATTGAGATCCCTATTTTACTACTATTGGTTGATATTGATGGCTTTAGATTCCAAAAAAAAACCCTCTCAATTTTGTGTTTAATTTTTATTTAATTTTATTTATGTATGGTGGTGGAGGTTGGGAAGAAACTCAAGAAAATGATGGGTGACATATTGTTATCTTAAATATAAAAACATTTTTATGGGTGACATAAAGTTGGTTTGGTGTGAATTATGTTAATGGGTTTGGATTGAAATGGCATAATAATTTCACTTTCAAAGAGAATTAAAGCAAGGCAACCCCTCCAATTAACTTTTGGTTAATATTCACAACTAAAAGTTAAAAAAAAAAAAAAAATTAAATAAATTTCAATGTGCAAGCATTGAATAAAAGTTAACTCTAATGTATTATATAACATATTGTTGATCACACAAATGTTGTGAAACTAAAAGTTGTAGTGGGCCTAGTGGCAAAGTTTATCCTATTCTACTATTTGCTTTCATTCATTGTTATGTGTTGATGAGAAATGGCACATGAAATTATGCAAGTATTGACATGTAGTATACATTGTTTTGATGTGAATTGGTAAGTTTACTAATAGATATATGATGTGAATGATAAGTTTACTAATAGATTTTCATACAAAGATAAAAAACAAATAAAACAATATCGATATCTACGTGTAGATAAAAGGAACATAATTTGTAACAAATAAAAAGTGTATTGTTATAAGTGAACATTGTTATATAGGCGTTACGAGTCTCATCTAAATCAAATACTGCTCATATAATCACCAATCAGTTAAAAAATATAAATAAATCTTGATAGCTACTTTTGAAAAGTTTTGAAAGGGAAAAATGTAGAGAAAATTCAGTGTTGTAATTAGGCAATTAACATTATTTTAGTTTTTTTTTTTTTATTTATATATGGACATGAATCAAAAGAGGGAGGGACCTCAAATTTCAAGTTTAAAAGTAAAAGTGAAACTTGGTAAATAATATGATTATCTAAGCTAAAAAAATAGATAAATAAAAGAAGTAATTAATTACAACAAAAAAAAAGGAAGAATATTTTATAAGTGGGATAACCTAAAGCAAAGCATATAATTAATAATGTAAAGGAAAAGAAACATTGCACCTTAAACCATCAACAATATTCAATTTGAACCTTTGCAAAGTCCACTAGCAAATTGTAAAACATTTCAAAATTCATATCAGGCCAGGTGTTTGGTTGAGCATTAACTTTACCCATTATATGAATCTTATGAAATGTTGTTGCTTATCTTCTATTAATGGACATGGAAAAATAGGTCCCATTTTTTGGTTGAAAAATAGTTGTTTGGTGTTTATAAAAGTATTGAATTTTTTATTATAAATATATATTTTTTTGTATATGAAAAAATTAAATGATTAAGCATGTTTCACATAATAAAAAGTAGAGTCTAATTAGTGATACAATAGTTAATTTTGTTCATCAATCAAATTTATAAAGGGCATTCAAAAGTAGAAAGGGGCACTTGTAAGAACTATAAAACGTTTGTAAGTGTGATTGTTATAATTAAGCTAGAAAGTGACAACTTTTTTTTTTTTTTTTTT